>JAFVLL020020675.1:46121-73707 GCA_021397915.2 Tor tambroides | reverse complement strand
AAAATCTATACAGACATAATAATATAAATCAAACTACATTAGTTTATCAGTATTCCTAAAAAATTACACTGAGCCAAACACACATGCTAAAAAATGACAACAACTTACTTACACATAGTAAGAAATGGTTATAAAAAACTGAAACAGAAGTGAAACAAGTAGTAGGAAAGAGGAAAAATAAAAAAGCGATACTTATATCTTTTGCCGGTGTCCCTGCCCGGTGGAGTCGCACGGTAGAGTCGATAGTCTTTACACTCTTCGGTCTTCACATGATGGCTGCCATATATATATATATATATATATATATATTCTTTTTTATTTATTTATTTTTAATATCTCTCACTTTTTCTTTCTCATCAGCGTTATGTGGATGGTGCGATCAGTGATAATCTGCCCAAGTCCGAGCTGAAGAACACCATCACCATTTCTCCATTCTCGGGAGAGAGTGACATCTGTCCAAAAGACAATTCCACCAGTTTCCACGAACTGCGTTTCACAAACACTAGCATACAAGTCAATCTAGACAACATGGACAGAGTGAGCAAAGCTTTGTTTCCCCCAGAGCCTAAAGTAAGAACACCAAACACACACACATGCCTAAGTGAAGTAAGAGTGGTATGCATGAACTGCAGTGCAGTTACACAATCACTGTCTCCATTCAGCCTTTGAGAAACGTGCTATTAAATGCTGCATACTTATTGGTGCATCCTTAAGCCCTTCAAACTGAATTATTTGCTGTCAGATTAGCATCTCACTTGATGGATCGTTTGGATAATTTCATTTATTTTATAAAAAAAATCTTAGTTTTTTACTTAGTTTTAACTTGTCGTGATAATTTCTGTCATTTCTTTTTGGATTTAATTTAGTTAAGTGTAGTAAGATTGTTTTTGACCTATTTTATTGGAGTCAATCATTTTCATAATTATCTGAGCATCATTTAAACCTCATGTTGCGTTTCAGTCTTTTTTTTTTCCAGTCATATAATAGGTCTCATTGATCTGAGCTTATACACGTCAGCTTTTGAATGAACATTGCCAAAATTATCCACAAATAATGTTTTTTTTTTTCACTCAAAAATCACAAGTGCATAAGCTCAGATCAATGAGGCCTATGAGCAATCAGTTCCAAAAAGACATACAAACCTTTGCTAATTGAAAGAAAACAAGTTGACAAAAAGATTGAATCCGAGATTTGGTAGTAATATAGCATAAAAAGAGATTCACAAGCAATTTTTAAAAGGCTGGTCATTTCTGACCAGGAAGGTCAGCACAGTACAGTAACTAATTAAATCATGTCTATCATATGGTGAAATGTCTGCATGTGATTGGCAGGTGCTGGCCGAAATGTGTCAAAGCGGGTATAAAGACGCCCTCCGATTTCTCCAGGAAAATAGTGAGCGCTTTTTATCTCTCGTATCACTTTATCTCTTTTGTTCTTTCATACATTATGCCAAATATGATATGCGCTGTGGTTTAGAAGATAACGGTGATGTCTCTTTATAGATCTGCTACAGACAGCATGTCCAAGAGCAGATGTGGCTCTGATTCAGACCACACCCACCTGGTGCTGTTCAGGCAGTAGGAATCCAGTCATGACGGACACCACAAAAGAGTGGGTGCTGCGGAGACTTCGCCTCTTGAGAAAACACCACTGGTGGTTGGATGAGCAGCTTGTCAATAACCTGCCAACCCCCATTAAGAAAGGTAGAGTTGTACTTCAGTGTACTTTTAAAGCCGATGAATGTACTTTATAAATTGACTATTAACTTTACACTGTACTATGTGAATGTGTTTGCAGTTTTTTGCGACGCCTGCAGAGAAAAGCACGGTCTGCTGGCACAAGTGACTGGTTTGCTGCCACTGCGTGTGGCATCTTATATGCTGATGCCGTACACGCTGCCAGTGGAATCAGCGTACTCTGCAGCTCAGAGGTAAATATCATCATTCATTTAACATTGTTTACTCATCAGAATAACAGAATTAATCACACTTTAATACACTAGCATTCCAAAGTTTTGGCTCAGTAGTATTTTTAAAAGTTATTTTTAATTATTCTGTTCAGCAAGGTTGCATTAAATTGACCAAAAGTGACAGTGAAGACTATATATATATATATATATATATATATATATATAAAATATTGATATTTCTAATAAATGCTGTTTGTTTGAACTTTCATCAAGGAATCCTGAAAAAATTAATTACGATTTTCAGAAAAATATTAAGCAACATAACTATAAATATTTATGTTGATGTCACAAATGTTGTATCTGAATTTCGGCTGTGTTTGAAAGGTTTTGGGAATGGATCCCAGAAGTCCCTGCAGATGTGCGCTGGCTTACTGAAGTAGCAGCCGGTGTTTATAGACTGGCATGGAAAGGTGCAGCGTCAGAGACAAGCAGGTAAATTCCTTCAGGAATCCTTCAAGGCAACTATTAAAGGAATAGTTAAATTAAATTAAAGTATGATGAACATGTACTCTCCCTCAGGCCATCCAAGATTTAACTGACTTTGTTTCTTCATCAGAACAGATTTGGAGAAATTTAGCATTACATCACTTCCTCACCAACTGATCCTCTGCAGTGAATGGGTGCCGTCAGAATGAGAGTCCAGACAGCTGATAAAAACATCTCAATAATCCACAAATAATCCAAACAGTCCATCAATTAAATTTGCTCAGATCAGCTGTTCAAACTCTCATTCCAATGGCATCGCACAAAATAATTTAATGCTGAAAATCTAGATGATGTTACACAGAAATCTGAAATTTGAATCATTCCAGGTTCATTAATTTATTGTTTGTTTATTAATTTTTGTTTATTAAGTTTGTGTATTGTTTATTAAGTTATACCTAGAGTCTAATAAGGAATAAGAGATCAGTGTTTTTCCACAAAACAGCCAAAATGTCTTGAATGTCTTTGTTTATTTTGCAGTGGCACCCCCTTGAGAAGATGTGTGAGTGAATCGCAAATGGTAGATTTACAAATGCCTGTCTCAAACTACAATGGACACATACCTCACTCTGCCAGCAACCTTGATAGTTACAACTGGACTTTTCCTGGTGACTTCAACGAGGCTTCTTCTGTCGACCCACTGGACAGTCCCATCAACGACACCAGTGACTCCCCTAGGCAGATGTGCTTTTTTGTTGGCTCAGAGAAGCAAATCGACCAATGCAGAAAATTTTTGGCTTAGTACAATATGTATATAAATTTAGGCAGTTGGAGAGACGAGCTTGGCTGGTTAAACACTCTGGAATTCAGCGTCAAGAGTAAATATACATTACATGTCAAACACTCCTCCTGTGACATTTTGGACATTATCCAAAAGTGCCTTTCTTCTCCATTCAGAATCAAAGATGTGTTTGATCTGTTGTGTCAGCCTATACCTGGTTTTGCTGATATGAATGCTGTTTGTATGTCAGAGTTTACTTTCCAGTTGGTACTAATACTTCTCTCTCTAGACCTCAAAATACTTGACGTGTACCATACAAGTCAGTGCTACAAAGGTGTACAATCAAATAAAGAGTCTGAGGCCATGAATCTTGCTTTTGATTTCATGTAACATGCATAGAGCCTGTTCATGTTCCATTCTCAACCCCTCACAGCCCAGGCAATTAGTGACATTTTTTTAAAGAAAAATGGTAGTGAAAAATTATAAAATACACGTAACGTAAAATAATTTACGTAAAATAAGTCCATGATATAATGTATTTATGTTTTATATAACCGTTGAAGACAGTTTTACAAGAAAAATATTTCAGTATTGATATGTTTCCATGGAAAACTCAGGTGTCATCCAGTTAATGCAGGAAAAAACATAGACTGGAAAAGCAACGAACCAGTAAAGGACACGACGAGGATGAGAGAAATTGAAATACATAAATGATGGTTAGTAGCTAAATATTTAGCTAAATAACTAATTTGATCAATGTAACGCTAAAGCAATATCATTGTGGTGTTGGTGTTGTTTCTAGACTGGTTGTTTTCTACATTGTATGGAATATTTTTTTTTTCCGGAAGCTAATCTACTAGTATGATAATAAATGTATGTAATAGTTATCTAGAAAGTTAACTTACTAGAATAATGGCTCTATGTTATGCACAGTAAATTCAGAGTAAACTTGAAAGATTAACACATTTATTTTATACAGTTTGTCTCCCACTGTTTTGACCACTTTCCAAACTTTAAGTCGGCATAAAATAATTGAACTCTTTATTACAATACAACATACATATATGGGAATTAAACGTCACAGTAAATCAGACTCTCTGGCCCTTTAAACCGGTTTCCCATGATGCACCTCTGCACGGTTCACGTGTGAGTTGTCAGAAAGAAAACTAGCAAAGATGCAGAACGGTAACGTGAACGGAGAAGAGGATGAAGAATATCAACTCTTCCTCTCTCAGCACAGTCCCGCTTTAAAGGCGGCGAGAATCCCTCCACTTTACTGGAAGAGTTTGCACTTAAAACTTGCCAATGAGGTAAACACACAGCCATCACTTCTGTGCCAGTTTGACAAGTGTCTGGAAATAATCTTACTTTTGTGACTTAATATGAATTAATATCTTTATATATCTGGGGTTTTTTGTTTTTTTTTAAATAATAGTCAGAAGTCTTCAAAATACTAGACTTACAGTACATGTTTAAAACCAGGTACTCTAGTGTTGATTGAATTAGTATGGACAGGTAAATTTATCGATGCCTTCCTCTTTTAGGTATTTGATGCTGGTGAGGTGTTTGGGATCATGCAGGTGGAAGAAGAGGATGAGGAGAATGAACGGAGAGTCAATCCTGGAGATGAGTTGTTTTATAAAGTGATTGTGACCAGAGAAAGTGGCCTGCAGGCTGCTGATCCAACCAGGTGAGGGCAGAATTGAGCCATTAGGCATGCAGTCAAGTGATCTTATTGGAAGCATTTTAGTAAGTTTGTAATGATAAAAGGTAAAGGAAAAATATCTGATATATATAGAATTTCTGACGTACGCTGGGGAGGTTTTTGGGTTACTAAAGAGGAAGGTCAAGGTGCATTGAACATCCTTACTGGGGACTACAGATGGAGAGGAAGCACACATGAGCTGAAGCTGCTGGTGGTGTAGACTTCATAAATATGCACAAAAATAGACAGTTTTTGCTGCTATGTCTTATGTCAGATGAGTTTGTACTACATTGACGACAGTTTCATTTTTGGGTGAATGATTCAAAAAGTGCAATGGACGCAAGTGAAATGTACAAACACTTTTGCAAATGACACTAATAAACAGCCACTACACATAGCACATGGCTCATCTGTGGTACTGCCAGGGACTCTGTGTGTGTGTGTGTGAGAGTGTGTGTGTATATATATATATATATATATATTAATTAGATATGTTAAAAAATATGTGAAAAGTATATGTAATTTTTCTCTCTTTTGGTTTGTAGTGTGTTTCTCGTAGATCATGCCTGGACGTTAAGGGTGGAAAGTGCCCGGCAGCAGCTGCTGGAGATTCCTGGACTGCTGATCCGGATGGCCAGTCTGATGGGTCTGCCTTTCCACGGAGAGGCTCCTGATCCGGACATCGTGGATCTGGTCCTGGACAACATGTGGAAATACACCCAAACCTATCAGCTTTCCCAGGGGGTAAGAGAGGGAGAAAATCATATAAAAGGAATAGTTCACCCCAAAATTAATATTTGCTGAAAATTTACTCACTGTCAGGCCATCCAAGATGTAAAAGAGTTTGTTTCTTCATCATAACACATGTGGAGAAGTTTAGCATTACATCACTTGATCACCAGTGGATCCTCTGCAGTGATTGGGTGCCGTCAGAATGAGAGTCTAAACAGCTGATAAAAACATCACAATAACCCACAAGTAATCCACATGACTCCAGTCCTTAAATGAATGTCTTGTGAAGTGAAAAGCTGTATGTTTGTAACGAACAGATTCATCAAGGCATTTCTAACTTCAAACTGCTGCTTCCGTCTAAAATATGGAAAGTCTTTTATCCATAATATTGCTTTCTCCAGTGAAAAAAAAAAAATAAAAAAAAATCATCTCATCCATATAGGACAGAAATGTGCACAAATTAAGCACTGTTTACAAGCAAAAACAGTCCAAAACGTTTCTCAGCAAATATATCAATGGATTTTGATGTGAGAGGACATCAGGTGGTGGACTTTTTTAACTGGAGAAAGCATTATTATGGATTATGTATTGGTGTTTTAGCCAAAAGCAACAGTTTCAAGTTAAAACGCTGTTTTGTTTCACACACTGGAGTCTTGTGGATTGTGATGTTTTTATCAGCTGTTTGGACTCTCATTCACTGCACAGTATCCACTGGTGAACAAGTTATCATCTTTGGGTGAACTATTCCTTTAATCTATCAGAGTGCATTCTGAGATATGATGTTGCTGCTGAATTTGGTTTGATAAAATGACAATGTTGCAGTCTGCAGAAGAAAAGGTGCCTGTGTGGTACATCATGGATGAATTTGGATCTCGGGTTCAGCATTCTTCCCAGCCGACTTGCTGTATGGCTCCTCTGTTCTACGCTCCACAACAGATCGCTTACTCAGTGCTGTGGCCACTGCAAGACCTGGAGAATGGAGGTATGCATACACAAAAATACACTGAACAAAATTATAAACGCAACACTTTTATTTTTGCCCCCATTTTTCATGAGCTGAACTCAAAGATCTAAGACTTTTTCTATGTACACAAAAGGCCTATTTCTCTCAAATATTGTTCATAAAATCTGTCTAAATCTGTGTTAGTGAACACTTCTCCTTTGCCGAGGTAATCCATCCACCTCACAGGTGTGGCATATCAAGATGCTGATTAGACAGCATGATTATTGCACAGGTGTGCCTTAGGCTGGCCACAATAAAAGGCCACTCTAAAATGTGCAGTTTTACTGTATTGGGGGGGGTCCGAAAACCAGTCAGTATCTGGTGTGACCACCATTTGCCTCACGCAGTGCAACACATCTCCTTCGCATAGAGTTGATCAGGTTGTTGATTGTCTGTGGAATGTTGGTCCACTCCTCTTCATTGTCTGTGCGAAGTTGCTGGATATTGGCAGGAACTGGAACACGCTGTCGTTTACGCCGATCCAGAGCATCCCAAACACACTCGACGGGTGACATGTCCGGTGAGTATGCTGGCCATGCAAGAACTGGGATGTTTTCAGCTTCCAGGAATTGTGTACAGATCCTTGCAACATGGGGCCGTGCATTATCATGCTGCAACATGAGGTGATGGTCGTGGATGAATGGCACAACAATGGACCTCAGGATCTTGTCACGGTATCTCTGTGCATTCAAAATGCCATCAATAAAATGCACCTGTGTTTGTTGTCCATAACATACGCCTGCCCATACCATAACCCCACCGCCACCATGGGACACTCAATCCGCAACGTTGACATCAGCAAACTGCTCTCCCACACTACGCCATACACGCTGTCTGCCGTCTGCCCTGTACAGTGAAAACTGGGATTCATCCGTGAAGAGAACACCTCTCCAAAGTGCCAGATGCCATCGAATGTGAGCATTTGCCCACTCAAGTTGGTTACGACGACGAACTGCAGTCAGGTCGAGACCCCGATGAGGATGACGAGCATGCAGATGAGCTTCCCTGAGACGGTTTCTGACAGTTTGTGCAGAAATTCTTTGGTTATGCAAACCGATTGTTGCAGCAGCTGTCCGGGTGGCTGGTCTCAGACGATTTTGGAGGTGAAGATGTTGGATGTGGAGGTCCTGGGCTGGTGTGGTTACACGTGGTCTGCGGTAGTGAGGCCGGTCAGATGTACTGTCAAATACTCTGAAACGCCTTTGGAGACAGCTTATGGTAGAGAAATGAACATTCAATTCACGGGCAACAGCTCTGGTGGACATTCCTGCAGTCAGCATGCCAATTGCATGCTCCCTCAAAACTTGCGACATCTGTGGCATTGTGCTGTGTGATTAAAAATGCGCATTTTAGAGTGGCCTTTTATTGTGGCCAGCCTAAGGCACACCTGTGCAATAATCATGCTGTCTAATCAGCATCTTGATATGCCACACCTGTGAGGTGGATGGATTATCTCGGCAAAGGAGAAGTGCTCACTAAGTTCATGAGTTCGCCTTCCAATGGTATGAGAGGAGCACAGCTTTCACTCTCAACCGAACTAACATTACTAGCCAATCAGAAGTTTTTGCTCTTATAAACACGAGACGTGCATAATAGTATCCAGAGCCGCAGCCCTGATGAATGGAAAAGAAGCTGGGTCTCAAGCGTGACACGTCGAAAAAGCTGCGAGGCGCAATGGTCAAAGATGTCACTCTGGTCTAGCGCATATTTACATAGGAAAGATATTTAAAAAGCAGTGGAGCTTTGTAATCATATATCATTTTCATGGAGAACGATGATTGTCAGAACGAATTTTAAAAAGGTCCTAAACTAAGGGTAAACTCTTCCTCTGCATATGCTATGCTTTTTAAAGTTCATCTGGGAAAAACAGTGTGCGTTATCTCACTAGATTTGTAACGAAAATAATTTTTAAACCTATGCCAACACAGGATAATACATCAACATATTTCTATATGCGATTTGTTGTACATTGCGATTTCAAAATAAAGTTTAAACCCTCACTCTGAGTTTGCACGTGAAATTTAAAGTTCCCCCTGTGGTGAAAATCAAGTTTTTTATGTTGTTTATATGTCTATGTGGTGTTTTTAATAGGCTTTTAGACAAACCATGTGCCAATCCATTAATCAGCACCATTCCTGAGTATTTTCTCCTTAAAACTGTAGTTTCCCCGTGGCACTTCCAGAAATGGTTTGCTACGTCACAGACCAATAACCAATCACGTCAAGGGATAGATTCCTGTCACTAGCATGAGAAATATACCAATACCAGCACAAAACCAAAAATAATTTAGAGGAAAAAACCCATGAAGCTGTGGTTTAATGTGAATTTAGAACCAGTAACTTGCATTATAACCCGAGGCAATAGTGAAAAGTAGCCTGGAGTCAGACCCACCTCTCCCGCATCGGCATCTGCACTTTACTCGCGTATGCTTGCGGGCGGGAATTAAGTAATAAATGGGCAATACCCTGATACATTTCTGTGTCTTATGAAACACTTCAACCCCTGGTGAATCGTCCTGTGGAGATTTGCATATTGAGTTATATCTTATGAATTATGCAATGTTTTATGAATTATTTCTTATGAGTTATTCAATATTTACAATATATATGTATGTATTAACAAGGTACTAATAGTGTATTAACTTTGGTGAACAAAATTACTAGTATGATGTTATACTTCCGGATAAGTATATCTAAAATAAGCCTAAAGGTTATGGGCCTTTTGATAGCTTTTGGTTTTATGCTTCTGAATAATTATATCTAAAACGAACCTGATGGTTATAGGTCTTTGGTATGAACCACAGCTAGATCTACAGAATTAAGGTTCAAACCACTATATTAATGGTCAGCCACTGTCTGACTCATGATGCTGACTACTAGTAAAAAGGGAAAGATCGTTCTGTTCCCCGGGGAGGTATGAAAACACCCGTAAATTTAGAAAGAGATAGTTATTGAACTTTGGAACATGACAGACTGTGCTAAATAGAAATTCTACCCCTATACTGCATAGAAACGGAACATTGGCCTCTTTTGTATATTTAGATCTTGTAATGGTATAAAAGATGATTTACTACACCCCCCCCCCTTACTTCTCCTTCTTCTCTCTTCTTTGACACTTCTCCTTTTTGGGCTTCACTCTACTCGGGTGCACCTAAAACTTTTTATGAAGGTTTTATTCTTTACAGATTATGTTATTCGTTTATGAGGATTTTTATTCTCTTCAGAGTGTTGGGGATTCTTTCAGGTGGTCGTTATTCATTCCAATGCACAGGCATTTGTAATGTTAAATACTGTTTACCTCTGATATTAACTTCTTATAATATAATCACTTAATGCATCTCACTCCTTTTTAATTGGTTCCTTCCAATATTATGCTTCTGTACCCATTGAGACCTAAATTTTATTCCAGGGACACAAAATATTACCATGTTTTATTTCTGCTTTAAGAGCAGAAACCTTTTTTTTTTCTTTTTTTTTTGATGTGCACTGTAAGCGAAACAGGCCAAAGGGATTTAATAATTGTGTTCACAGGGAATTTTGACAAAATCACTGATCTTAGTGAACAATCCTTGCATTGAGTTTTTTGCATTGAGATGTATTGTTTGCATTTCTTGGGCGACGTCTTTAAATGGGGATTCCTTTCTGTTGCATCATTCACTGAAAGGGATTTCCCAAGTTCACTCATTCCTTGGAGGCCTGATATCTTGGGAAGCCAGTCGTGCATTGTCTGATGAAGAAACCAAGCAGGATTATATAACAGAAGAACAAAGCCAAGTTGAAAAATCAGCTGTCTGCATACATTTTATTTACACTATTCTCTCAGCCACCAGGTGGGGTACTCCTAAAACTCTTCCTGGGTTTGTGTTATTACTTTTAATAATAACATGCACATTATACATATATTGATTTTGTGATTGTGATTACAGTCTGAATAAATAAAATATTACATATTGGAATAAAACTCTAAATGGAAAAGAAGTGAGAGTAGACTGGTTAGGTTTCATAATAGGCAAACATGGTGGTTACAGATATAATATTGAACTATGCAACAGAGTGATATTCCATTTTGGAATGATCTAATGTATTTTGTTGTGTAAAGGCAGTCTCTGTGCTATTTAGAAAGTGGTTTGAAGAGGATTTCAGTCTTGTGTTTAAGGAAGAGGTCAAAAGTTCTCAAAAAGGAGTCTATTTTTAGCTCTAAGTCTTGGCAGGGGAATCACCCATATTTGTCTTCAGTCATGATTCTTCATGTGATAGTTGGAATGTGCCATCTTCTGGCCCATTTATCTTGGGTTAACTGCTTAAAGTTGGCCATGCTGGATGGGGCTTTCATAACTCATGCAGTAGTCCATGGAGGAGGAATGAGTTAACTCAGACTTGCTGGTTCCACATTGACAGTGTCTCTTATTTTATGGCCCTGGAGTATTGAATTGGGCCTCTTGTGAAATTCTGCTTCTTGCTCTGTTTTGGTGTAGTTCTGAAAATGATTTTATGTCCTACACACTACTGTTCAAAAGTGTGGAGTTGATTTTTTTTTTTCTTTTTTTTTTTTTTTCCTCTTAGTGCTCTCCATGGCTGCATGTATTTGTTCAAAAAATGCAATTAAAATTGAAACATTATTATTTAAAATAGCTGTTTTAATGTTTTAAAATATTATCATTATTATTAGCAATGTAAACAGCAGTGATTTTTGTGGAAAAAGTGATACATTTTTCAGGATTCTTTGAATAGAATGCTTGCAATTAGTTTGAAATGGAAATCTTTTGTAACATTATAAATAACGTATACATTATAAATACTGTCACTTTTGATTAATTTAATGCATCCTTGATGAATAAAAGTATTAATTTCTTTAAACAGAATGTGACCCCACACTTTTAAAGGTTAGTGTACATTACAAGCTTTCATTGATAAGTTTATGTAGAAATGATAAATCAGATTGTTTTTAAACGATACAGTGAATAAGAAAACAATCTCCTTTTGATCACTTTTGGCAGGTCTGAAGATCTACAATTGATTTCTTGCATCTTCAACGGGCAGATAATCACTGCGTGCTTTAAAGAACAGATACTACACCTTATTCTTTTAATGTCTTGAATGAGAAGATCAAATAGATTCCTATCTATCTGTTTTTAACGCTCCACAGGGAACAAAGGGGATTACACCACAGGCTGCACCCCCCCCCCCCCCCCCCATGGAAATGAGCGTGCTTCACTTGTCTGTGCATGATGATAAAAGACAGAACAAAGATGCTCCATTAGGTCTAGCAGTCAAAAATTCAAGTTTGATTGGGAAAACTGGCCACCTAAGACAGGTGTTAATATCAGATGTTAACAGGGCCTTCATCGCTTGAGAGAAAAGTTTGCAGTCTCTAGGACTCTAGGTCTTACACCCCACAGAAAACAAAGGAGGTTATCGTTCACACCATCTTGCAAGTCGTTTACTGCTTGGATACTTATCAAGTAGCAGTTAGTGTTTTCATTTGATCCTGATAAGTCTTTAACAATTATTATGTAATGCTCATCACACATATATGAAAATATGTATCAAAGTTGTCATTTCTGTTTGAAAGTACATTGAAAAATGATTTTTTAAGCATTATATAGTGTAGTAATGTTTGTTAGTGAACATTAGTCTAAAGTGGTTTTATTAAAATTGACATTTTTGATTTAATGGCAGTTTTAATTTTTACCAGATGAGGTGACACGTGATTTTGCATATGGAGAGACGGACTCTTTGGTAAGGAGATGCCGCCTGCTACCATGGCTGTCTGATGAGCTTGAGACCGTGAGCGATGACGTCCAAGAGCCATCTGACCTTTACTATGAAGTAAGTGAATTTAATTTTCCTTAAAATATTGTTTGCTTTGGAAATGTTTTTCTGTGTGGAGTCTTATTGGCTGTTGGCATGTATTAAACTGCTTGGGTGCTTTTTGTGGACAACATTTTGATTCAGTAAAATCATTAAGTGCCATTTTCTCTCTACACCACTGCATTTTTCCAGATAATTCTGCAGGAGAACAAAGAGAAGCTTCCTGTAGACATCCAGCCTTACTGTGTACCAGATGGAAAAGTGCTGAAGTAAGTCATTGTGTTAAATTTCAGTTCTTGTTTTATTCTGTTCTTTGCAACTGTAAAGTCTGTTTTCTTCCTAAAGTCAAAAGGTCTTGTTTCCATGTCAAAAGTTCAAGTGTCTACCCTTTTTTATTCACGTTTTAATCATTAATATTTCATATTTCAATCATTTTAATCATTCATGTTCCAAGTTTTGTATAATTTTTGTAGTTTGATTTAATTTCCATAAATGGATATGTTCTCCTGTATAAAAGGTTGAAAATAGTAAAAAAAAAAAAGAAAGCAGTCTGTTTGTGTTGAGGACAAAATTGCCCCTAAAAGTGAGCTAAATCTATCAGAACTTCCCTGGAGATATTCAAGGATGTCCTCAGTTGGACAAAAACAGTCATTATTTAATTTTTTATTTTATTTAAAAATGTTAAATCTTTTCTTTTAGGGTTGGTAAGTGTGTGTGTGTGTGTGTGTGTGTGTGTTTAGAGGTGTAATTGTGGGCCTGGAACATGTCTGTGCATGCAATAATTTACAGCCCCTAATGAATATCTATAAATCTTGGGTCACAAAGTTAGCAGTTTGGGTTCTCCATCTAAACATTCCTCCTCCTGCAAGGCTGGCAAGATTTTAAAAAAATCTTCAAAGCTGTCAAGTGTTTAGATAAAACACAGAGATTCAGCACTTAAGGATAAGCAAGCATACTGGATGGCACCAAAAATGTGAAGCAGAAGTAATTACTTTACCCTCAGTCAACCACAACATTCACTTTACTGCTCAACACACACTCTTATGTGGTGTGTACCATTTACTCTGTGGTTGCTTTCTCTATCACACTCTGGTTCATGCAACTTATAGTTTGACTCGAATATGCTTGCTGCTTATGTAATATTTGGAGCCTAGAATATCTGGGCTATAGCCAGCTGTCCTGCAAATTTTAGAAGCCGTAGAGTAAATAGAAAATTCTTATGCTCATGCATATTCTTGTCAAAGTATATAGATATCAGCTAGAATAGTACATGTATTTAAATAGTTACACACATAATATAGAGAACATGTAAACACTTTGATTGGAATGGGTGGAAAGTGCATTAAGCGTTTATCATTCACTATGTGTGTGCATTCACTTGGTTGCCATTTCCTGTGTGCACAAATCAGCGTCTACACTGAGATGAAGCAGGTTTTAGACCATCTGAAACATCCACGTTTCCAGTTCACCGAAAATGAGGAAGAAGCGGACATAATCTGGGCCTTCTCCCATATCCGAGATTATCGGTGAGCATGTTTATGTTGAGAGAATGAATGAGAATGAGCTTTATTGGCCAAGTATGTTTACACATACGAGGAATTTGTTATAGTGACAGAAGCTCTACAGTGCAACAGAAAGACATCAACAGGACAGGACACAGATAATAAAAGAATAGTAAACAAATATACAAATAGGCAATGTACAAAACAGCAAAAACAATATATAATATAGACAAATATGCATGTACATATATGTGTGTATGTACATATATGTATGTACATGTTCACACACACTTCAGACCTATTTTCTTGTTTTACTTAATTGATTTTTGTTGTTTTGCTCAACTGATTCATTTACTCTTAGAAAACTGAGTGAGGAACGGCCTCATGTCCTGCTCAACCAGTTCCCCTGTGAGACAGTGCTGACCACTAAAGACTGCCTGGCTTCTGTGGCACGGAGGGCCAGGGGAGGTCAGGGGGCTCCATGGCTCCCCAAAACCTTTAATCTACAGACTGAGCTCTCTCAGTTTACCAGACATTACCTACAGAGACAGGAGAGGTGGGTGTCTGTTTGATCATAGTGCTGGAAAAAAAAATATATATTTAAGGCATTGTGGTAGAAATATTCACAGAATATGTTATCTGACCAAAGGTGCTTGGTTAAAACATACTTTATTGGAGAAACGTCTAGGAGTCATGAAACTAGAGAACAAAAAAGTGCTCACACATTTATATTTAAAAATGACATGATTGCACAGACTTCTTAATCATAAGACAGATCTAGTTATTGCATAAGATGGTCTCACTTCCTTCTGTGGATGACGTTAGATGCACTTTTGTCTTTCCTAGACATGCAAAATACATTTCTACATTTTGGATTTCAACATAAGCATAAAAAGTAAAATAGGAATAAACGATATCCACAGCCTACTGCTTATTTCTGCTAAGATCTCAGTGATATGTAAGTTTCCAGTGTAATATTCTACCATTGTAAACTGTAGTGGGTGCGTTCTCTTTCTGCCCTATTTCTAATAACTACTAATTATAATAGCATATTATATACAATATTAACTATAGTAAATTTATAATTTTAGTATATTTAAACAGAATATTTTAGAAATGAGTTCCAGAAACTTTAAATATACCTTTAGTGTGGGTTTAATTTTCTGGTGAGTTTTCTCACAATTTCTATGCACATTTTTAAAAAATACATTTCACACTCCATCAAGGAATTTCCATGTCTGGATGCAAAGCAAATGAGCATTGTACACAAAATACAAATCAGTCTGATTAATAGATATTTTGCATAAAAGATGGCTCTGAAGCGAAGTCTGAAATATTAAGCTTCAGTATTATGCCTAATATTATTTGTAGTGTATAATTAAGGTGACAGTATGTCATCTTTTTCCCGGATGTTTCCTGGCTGGGATTTTTAAATTGCCTCAAATGTCTGGTTTTTGGCTTTGTTTTCCTATTGTTTTCATACTTGCTCAAGGTAATGATGGAAAAGTAGTTTTATCAAAAGCATGCAGCCATTATTTGTCATATAATCCAGAAATGTTCAGCATTTTTGGCCTGGTGCTCTCAGTTGTCCCTCACTCAGGAATACATAGCCATGGGAAGAAATGAGCACAGACACAAGTTCTTTGTTCAAGCTTCTTCAGAGGTTTATTGCTCAGCGAGGGTATATACTAAATGCCTGAAAAAGTTACTGAAGAAAATAGTTGCAAAAATGCAAATACATATAGAAAATGCTTATCTGCTTCAAGGTTACTCTTATCAGGTACTATTCCTAAAACAGACAGATACTGGGTGCTGTTTCACAAAGAGAGAAGTTTAGGCAATATTTGACTTTTAATGTTTGAAAGGAAAAATAAGTAAAAGCCCAATTATGGTTTGGCCACATGCTCGAGACCCTTCTATTCACCTGGGATCTAGGTTTGTTAAGAGGGTTTTGGGAAGTACAGATGTGTTTACCGTGTGTTTTAGCATATGGTAAGGATCTTTTGAAATAAGGAAAGGTTGCATTCCAGTAATAGTGAGAATCTAAGGCTTAGTGTGGATTAAAGTTATAACTAACAAGACAAACATCATTCAATCAATTAAATCTAATGGGTTAAATACTGATTAATAACTTGATTAAATATGTATTGAAATATATATTGAAAGGATATAAGTGGAAGCGGATGTTAATCTGATAACCCACCTTTTCAAGGTAAAGAATGTTCAGGGATACAGCTGGTACCAAGGGATATGTTATGCCTCCAGACATAGATAAGGAGCAGGGAGGGGGAGAAGTGGTATGCACAATACACACAGCCAGTACTTTGCTGTTTAACTGAGAACTGAAAGCAGGTTTTTATTCTCATAATCAATCTGTCATGGTGTGCGAGAAGATGGGATCTGCAGAGAAAAGTCAAAACAATGCAAATATCCATACATATAATGTATGAGGACTGTGAAGAGCATGTCAATAAAATAACAAAGCCAAGATCCGGATATTTTGTGCAATTTAGAAGTCCTGGCTAGGACACGTCTGGGGAAAAGAGGGTGTATAATGTTGTCTAAATTTTTCTTAATTATTTGTAATCTGGTTGGATTGAATATGATTACTAAAATTGTAATGTTCTAGTTCAAGTTATGATTCTTCTTTATTGATAATTTGCATATTTGAAGACTTTTGAATAAATGTACAATTTTCTCCAACCCTCCCGTCTGACATGAATCAGTTGTGTATGGACGAGAGTCTCCAATGCGATCATGGATATTGTCCTTATCACAGTGGGAAAAAAAAATATTCTGTCATTTTTGGTCATAAAGGGAGGAATAAGACATTGTAAAGTGTTTAGTGTTATTTATGTATACTCACAGTAAGAACCAAAATGTGCCTTTGTCAAATAAAAAAACAAACAGGGTGCTCTTTCAGCCGTCTCTGTGTTGTTTAAACTTGTTTTGCGGCCATAAAAATGTCTTCTTTTTTTTCCCCCTTTTGTTTTGTTAATTATTTAACTGAAACATCTTTTGTAGGCCTATTTATTTTATTACTGATACAAATGAGATCCAGTCAGACGAGTCGATGCAGATAGAATATCAATATATTGAATAACTTCTTTGAATAAGCAAATTAATAACAAAAATGAAGATTTCTGAGTAAAATAATTCTACTTTAAAGAAATAACAAACCGCAAACAGGCCTGACCGCTAGAGCAAAGATGCAAGAGGAGACGGAGAAGTGGCTAAATCAGGAAGTTCATACACTTTCATACCTATGGTAAGATAAATATAAGCATGATAAGCATAGGGTAAAACTTTGTTCACACCAAGAACGATAACTATAAAGATAACTATTTTAGTGCCCACACCAGCGAACAATATCGTCCGTTTATTCTAGCTCACACTAATCGGCCACTTTAAATTAGCGAGCTTGTGACAGCAGGATAGATCCTGATTGGGTGTCAGTGTTTTAATTTCAGCTGGAAAAAAACTGTTCTGAAAGTGATTCCAACGATATTGTTTCTCTGTGCCTTTATCATTATAGCTGTGGTGTGGACTCTATTCTTTAACATTGAGAACGATTTTTAGAACTATATCTTTATCATTATCTTTATAGTTATCATCCTTTGCGTGAATGGGCCTTAAGCCCCTACATTCTTGTTGACTATGCACCAGAGGGGTCGTGTTGACCTTGCAGCGTCCTAAGCTGCAAAACTTACACAGACATTGTGGCTTTAGTCACCTTTGGATTCTAAAATAAGCTAGACAAGCTGTTTCTTGACGCATTGCAGAAACATCTTGTACTTTAGTTTCAGAGAAAAACGTCAAATCTTATTTCTTGTGATATAACTTGAAGATAAAGAACAGTTTTGCTGAAATTATAAAAACATAGGAAGGCACATCTGTCCTGACTCTAGATTTGTTGACAGAAGAAATTGATCTTCAGAGCAAAGGTTGAAGAAAAATAGCTTGAGCAGCATTCTTATCATAGGATACATGAATAATGTAAAACATACATATATATATTGGATATATGAATAGACTGAAAAGTAATAATCCTCCGGAAGTGGTCAAAAGTTGACAAGCTCACTTGTGATCGGATCTTAATACCAGGGGTAAACAGTGCCTAAGACAGTGACTTGATCAGTTAGATTAATTAATCAGCACATCATGAAATTAATTAGACAAAAAATGTAATTGCTTGACAGCCTTATTTGTCACTGATAATTTCAGAGGACTGGATAACCACTGGATCTGCAAACCTTGGAACCTGGCCCGCGGTCTGGATACACACATTACGAACAACCTCAACTACATAATCAGACAGCGAGAGAGCACCCCAAAGGTATACATGCACATTGCACACACAAGACCACCACTTATCCCACTTTCTGTACTGAGTCTGCGCCCACAGAATTACATGAAAAGTACGGCTAAAAAGTAACGTTCCACAGACTTGGACTTGTAGACATAACTTAGCAACTTTCAAAACTGTTTTATGAAGTCTGCTGAAAGTGTGGTGGTTTCTGCCACTTCTGTGAGAAATCGCACCAAAAGTCTTGAGGTTTTGATGCCGGAAGATAGACTTTATTATTAGAGATAATGAAGCCAAGAGACTCTGCTAAGAATCTATGTGTGCACACTCTTTTATACAGTTTTTCCTCAAGGCGTGTTCAATACATTTCATACAGTGTTTTTCAACTTTTTTACCTTTTTTGGCTGTGACTCCAATCTGTTTTTTAGGAAGTGTACAGGAGGCCTCAATTTACGTTAAGCTGAACAAGGAGGCCTCATTATATATTTTGTCTAATGTCAAAATAGGATGTGCAGGTTCACCATATACTGTATTTTTGTAATGACTGCACATTCCATTCTCTTGAAGGCCTCTATACACACACAGGCAAATATGTGATTATAATAGTAGAATAATGTTAGAATAAATATATATTCTAGTAAACGTCGAGATCCGAATTCTGGTTCTGGTTGGGCTATCGAGCAGAGGAGACGGGTACCTGGGAGCTCAAGAATGACACAGACACAATGGTGCAGTTCATTCTCAACTCAACTTTATTATACCTGGTGATACACACACAATCCATATTCACATTGATTATACCTTATTAATTCATATTTAGATTAATTAAAGTCTTTTGGAAACATGTCAGTTGTTTTATCAGCCGAACAATTGCGTTGTTAAAGGAATAGTTCACCCCAAAAATGTAAATTTGCAGAAAATATGCTCACCCTCTGGCCATTCAAGATGTTTGTTTCTTCATCAGAACAGATTTGGAAAAGTTTAGCATTTCATCACATGGGTGCTGTCAAAATGAGAGTTCAAACAGCTAATAAAAACATAATATTCCACACGACTCCAGTTCATCATTCTTGTGGAGTGAAAATCTGCATGTTTGAAAAAAAAAATAAAAAATTACAATTAAGAAATTTTTAACTTAAAATAGTTGCTTCCTCCAGTGGAAAAATCATCTAGTCTGAATCAGGAGAGAAATATGCACAGATCAAGCCCAGTTTACAAGCGAAAACAGTTCAAAACAAATGTGTTGGTGGATTTTGATGTGTGTGTTTTTTTTTAAACGCCTAAAGGAAGCATTATTATGGATTATGGTATTTTGGCCAGAAGCAATGGTTTAAAGTTCAAATGCCTTAATTATGGATTTGTTTCTTAAAAGCACAAGACATTGATTGTTGGACTGGAGTTGTGTGGATTGTGATGTTTTTATCAGACTCTCATTCTGACGGCACCCATTCACTGCAGAGGATCCTTTGGTGAGCGAGTGATGTAATGCTGAATTTCTCCAAATCTGTTCAGATGAACCAAAAAAATCTTGTCTACATGTTGGACGGCTTGAGGGTAAGTAAATTTTCTGCAAATTTTCATTTCTGGGTAAACTATTACTTTAAACAATAGAACAATCCATTAAACACACTGTACTTCATTCCTGTCAAATTAAATGTGCCCTGACTAAAGTCTATTGAAGGAGAAGGACAAAAAGGTTGTTAGTTGGTCATGAGGGGCTCCTCTCCTCTGCATATTTCCCACTAAGACACTCCCTGAAGGCTTGGTCTCAGTTACATTCCTTACAAAATAACAGTCCCTTCAGGCAGACTATCCCCAAAGGCACTGAAACAAAACATGGAGATAAAACAAACCCTTCACACAGATTCGAGGGGAAAAAATGTAGATTTAATGTAAAATAATTAACACCGCACACAAAATCAGCTATGCAAAAAGCTTTTTGCTATTGTAACGAATATTACATTTATTATTAAGGAATTTTAGCTCTGGTCAAGCTTTTATTATGAATTTTTAGCTGTAGGGAATTCAAATATTAAAATTAGGGTTGATTTGATATGATTAATTGATATTAATCAAAACGTCAGATTTATACTTTATTAACGATCGTCCCGCGATTCGCTATATCAGTATATCTGTAATGGTTTGTTATCTTATTCGGGGCCAACGAATAGAATAAACCAAATATTACTTTATGTAAATTTATGAGCATAGGTAAACAAGATCTAAGCACATTGTTTGATCTGAAATATTCACAACAGAAAACAGATTCCTTTTGATGAAAGAAACGGGAGTTTATTGCTATTCTATGATACAATACTAAAACACACGTACACACATACACATACAAATGCGCTATTTTGAAGAAAGTTAAAGTCTAGCCCTTGGTATATTGCAACCCGCCACGGAAATTATGACAAACAGAGAACTTTCCTAATTTTGCTTTTAAAACCACAAACCAAAGTTCAGGAAGATGGAAAATCGTCATGAAGCTGGCCGTGCTTTGAGTTGAGGTCCCAGCAGGTGGTTTCGGGGCTCTCTTTCCTGGGTTTTGGGAACTCCCACGCATTGGTTTGCCGTGACGTCTTCACGCCGTTGAAAGCCTTTGCAAGAGGCTGTCTCCGGGCACTTTAAAAACGGCATGCGTCTGGAAGTCCTTCTGAGTTCTGTGGTCACTGTGCTCAGCAGGCTCCCCAAGATTGACTAAGTATTGTCTGATGTTCACGTCTGCCGGATGTTAATGGCTGTGAGAGCGGTGTTTTCAGTCGTTTTACCAGGGCAAGAGCGAGCGAGCATGAATGGGGGTCCGTTTTAAGATTGACTGACGCTTGAAGCTTTCTGCGCTCCTTCACGTATCGAAACTTGTGGGGCGGAGCTCCGCCCGCACGTCTCTTCCTCGTGTATGTATTATCTGCTAATAAAACGTGTCACATGGAGGGAAACATCCTAGCAGAGATTTCTACAGTTGTTATAAACATTTCTTATGATGCTAAAGTTAATTTTTCATTCACAACAACTTATTGCTTTATAAATGAGCTTTCCAGAATCTAGAACAACAAATATATTAAGTAATTCCCCAAAATATATATCTTACTCTATATACTACCCATGCATGCATAGTTTAAACGGTCCTAAATTCTAAATACTCACACTAAGTATGTGAAGCTAAACAATAGCGATCGTGACAATTAAACCTTAAAAGATTACAAAATAATATCACAGATCCCGATAACACAGCAAGCTTCATAAATGACAACCTGAGTATAAAATACAACTTGAATATAAAATACCACTTGAATACATATATATTGTTTCGAGTATATCGCTTTAATAGCAGCAACGATTATTTACTTGTCCTGTTGTGAATATTTTAAAACCTTTGCCTACGTGCAGATATTCACGTTCTTCTCTGGAATGCAAAGGGAGAGAAACACAGGGGGTTACGAGGTCCTTTTCCAGATGGGTCTGTCCAATTTCAAACCATAAAAATGTCTTTCTTTGTTGATCCATCATTGAATTGTGTTTATCCGATGGGTAGTTTATGCGTGAGGGGGTCGTGGTTTTGCGCCCCCCCCTCTGTTTCTGGAATATCTCCAGACGAGCAGTTTCTTTGTTCTTTAGGTGAGTTCGCTGAACGGAGTCAGTTATTGCTGTTCTGTACTTGCAAATACAGGACGTGGTTCTATAAATCCGTCAGGGTCTTAGAGTTTCATGTTGATAAAGAGTTTTAGGGCAGGAAATCGGCCATGGTGCTGGTCCTTTGTGACCTTTTAATGACCACAGCGTGGAAGAGAGAGCTCAGTCACTTTCTGTTTTTGGAATGTGCTGTAGTTGGAGTTGTGTCTGTTCACTGAGTCTCTACACTATGATATTCCTTTTATAAAATAAGCCATTCATTTTTTTTGTCGATCACATTGTTTCTGCCTTCTCGCGTTCATTTTTTTCCCCTCAGCATTCTTTGACGTCATTGCTTTTGCTTGTGGTTTTCTCACCTCGTCTGTGCTTTCTTGTGCCCTTTTAGTAACATTTATATCAAGATGGAAACATTTGAGCTTTTTCGATCTTTGTTTCACACTTATGTTTTTCATTTTATCACTCATTTATATATCTTATATTTTAAGCAAAGAGAGTGAAATACATAGTAACTTTTAAACCAAGCCAAAAAAAAAAAAAAGCATTTCTTCAAGTGAACAGCAACTCTTACAACATGTTTAAAGCATTTCTTGTATAATTTTAAAGTACTTCTTTTGTTCACATCAAAATGGTGTTGTTCTTTACAAGCCTTATTGTGCAGTGTTACCATGTTTTCCTATTAATGTTTCTTCTTAGATTTAGTATATGCGTATTGGAATATTTTTGTCTAAGGTATAGTAAACAAGTGTAGAAGTAGTTTGTTATTATGAAAGCTAGAAGCATATTAAAGGCACCTTTGACAGTGACTCTGATTTCCACATGACAACAGTGAATGGTGTTGAGGAAGTTGAAAGTAAATGATTATTAAACCGCTCTCAAGTCATATGAAATAAAAGTGTCCCTGGGGGAACCCTTTGGTTCCTGGAAATGGTTAGTAAAAGGTTATTTTTAAAAACACACCAACTAGTGAAAATCCACTATTAATAAAAAGGCTAAGAGGAGTAATATTTAATTGTGGAAAGCAGGACAGGTGAAACTTGTAAAAAATGGGCTACATGATCATCGGTCACTAAAACTGTCACACATCTTAATTCATTGCGATTCTGTTATAATAAATGAATTAACAATTAATCTCTTATTTGCATTGTGTCTACACTTATATATGTTATAATGAGAGGATTTGTGAGCGAACAGAAACCAACATTGAACAAAACTCTGATGTTTTGAGCAAGGAGTGGATTCTAACTGAAACATCTCTGATTGGTCATTGTATTCATGAAATTAACAAATATATCTGTGATTGGCTATAATGCTCAATGTTGCAAAAACATTGTAAATTGAAACAAATGACCAGTGGAGATAATAATGGTACACTGCACTTTCCAAATGGCTTTTCTTTCAGCATATTAAAAACACCAGACAGATAAGAAAACAATGCTAAAAACTTGATCTTTAATACTTTTATTCAGCAAGGATTTATCAAAATTACAGTAAAGACATTTATAATGTTACAAAAGATTTCTATGTCAAATAAAGGCTGTTCTTTTGAGCTTTCTATTTATCGAAGTCTATCCTGAAAAAAAAAGTCACAGTTTCCACAAAATTATAAAGCAGCAACACTGTTTTCAACATTGATAATGTCAGATTATTTCTCGGTGCAGTCCGATACTTCTCAGTCCCCTCGAACAGCCGTGGAAATAGTAAGGAACACAAAGTCTCTGTCCACAAACTTCTTCAGAGTTTTTTGTTCAAGCATCAGCTTTTATACAATGTCAAGTGGGTGGTGTATTGCTTGACCAATATGGATTATACATTACATCATCGACTTTATATGGTAAAAAACAAAAGTGTCCTGGAAGCAGATATCCAGTTGAGGATAATTCTTTTCTAAGCTGATTTCCAAGAGCAATACATGCATGCAGAAGTTATGTATAAAAACAGATGTGTTTGGACCAAATTCCCAATCTCCATTCTTTTCCTTCTCTCCAGGGTTATTGAGTTCATACACAGGAAGAGAGAGAGACAGAGATCAGGCTGAGATCAGATCATGTTTCTTGAGCAGTAAATCAGCGTATTAGAATGATTTGTGACACTGGAGACTGGAGTAATGATTCAGCTTTGACATGACAAGAATAAATTGCATATTAAAATATATTTAAAAAGAAAACTATTAGTTTAAATTGTAATGATTTTTCACATTATTACTGTGACCGTTAATGTATGTGTCTGAAGTATGTTTTTGCTGTTATATGTTGTTGTGGAAAAAACATGGTCAGAAACAGGGCCTTTTAAAATTTTTATTCTTGCAAGAAGGTCAAACAGTACAGCAGTGAATCCTGCTGAATGTGTGACCAACACAAGTGAGCATGCTTCTCTGGTTATATGCCCTTTTGACTCATTGTTTTCACTAGCAGTCTCCCTAATATTGCCATATACAGTAGTACCTTGCAGAAGTATTCAAACCCCTTCATTTTTTTACATTTTGTTATGTTGCAGCCTTACGTTAAACCACTTTAAATTACTTTTTTTCCACAACAATCTACACTCCACACACCATAATGACAAAGCAAATAACAGGTTTTTAACATCTTTGCAAATTTATTATACATAAAAAAAACATAAATGATTCCATTGCATAAGTATTCAAACCCTTATCTGGGACAGTTGAAATTTAGCTCAGGAGCATTCATATTGCTTGTAGATGTTACTACACTTTGAGTGAAGTTAACCTGTCAAATTCAATTGAATGAGTATGACTTGGAATGGCACACACATCTTAATAAAAGGTCTAACAGCTGAAAATGCATATCAGAGCAAAAACCAAGCCCTGAGGTCAAAAGAACTGCCTGTAGAGCTCAGAAACAGGTTTGCGTCAAGTCACACATCTGGGGAAGAGTTCAGAAAAAATTCTGCTGCATTGAAGGTTCACAGAATCATGTAGCCTTCATTATCCATAATGGAAGACGTTTGAAACAACTAGAACTCTTCCTAGAGCTGGCCTCCTGGCCAAACTGAGCAACTGATGGAGAAGGGCCTTGTCTAGACTGGTGACCAAGAAGCTGATGGTCACTCTAGTTGAGCTCCATGATCTTATATGCAGATGGGAGAAACCTACAGAAGGACAAACATCACTGCAACACTCCACCAATCTGGGCTTTATGTCAGTGTGGCCAGACTCAATCTTCTCAGTGAAGACACATAAAAACCTACTTGGAATTTGCAAAAAAGCACCTAAAGGACCCTCAGACTCTGAGAAACAAGATTCTCTGGTCTGATGAACCTCAATTCCAAGCATCATGTTTGAAGGAAACCAGCTCTGCTCATCACCTCCAGAGTACCATCCCAAAAAGTAAAGTGTGGTGGTAGCAGCCTCATGCTGCAGGGCTGTTTTTCAGCGGCAGGGAATGAGGGACTCATCAGAGTAGAAGACAAGCTCAATGCACCAAAATATACAGGACAATGACTCTAAGCACACAGCAAGAGTGGCTTATAAACAAAACTGTGAATGTCCTGAGTGGCCCAGCCACAGCCTGGCCTTGAACTCTGTAACGAGTGGGGCGGGGCTGAGAGCCGTGGGAGCGGAGCGAGGCCGGTGGAGTGTAATGATAATGAGCGACACCTGCACCACTCACCGGTCTCGAGTCCCACGGAGGAGCTCCGGAAGGATAAAAGGAGGAGCGACGACAGTGCAAGACGAGAGAGGACCAGGCCTGGACTTATTTTGCGTTTTGTGTGCGGCAGTTGTCCGTGAGGGGCTGCCGCTTTACTTTTGTGTTTGAGTTAAGGGTTTAAATACTTATGCAACATACTTATTTCAGATTTTTTGTTTTTTATAAATTTACAAAGTTGGGACAGTTCTGTTTTTGCTTTGCCATTATGGTGTATGGAGTGTAGATTGATGTGGAACAAAAAGTAATTTAATGCAGTTTAACATAAAGATGCGACATAACAAAACATGAAAAAAATGAAGGGGTTTGAATACTTCTGCAAGGCACTGTATAGTTAAAAAACTGAAAAAAACACTTGATATGTTTCATTTGTCACATAGTATCATCCCAGCTTTCTCATGATATCCTGTTTTCCTTAGCAAGCCAGAACAAGCGGGTCATTGTGACATTTTCTCATAGCAGACCTTTCAGCTTAGTATTCGTATAACAATACATCAGAAGAAGAAACTTTGCAGTGGAATACACAGTAAATACTAATAAACTTTCAAATGTGAATACTATATGAGAGTTTTCCTTCTACAATGTCTGTGCAAAATTGCAAAAGCAATGACATTAGATATGTTCCCTCACACCCATCTGGACTTAACCTCTATGTGTCTCTCTCAGGTGGTGAGTAAGTACTTGGAGGACCCTGTGCTGTTTCACAGAGAGGAGGCAGGCATGGTGAAGTTTGACATCCGCTACATGGTGCTGCTGCGCTCTGTGGAACCTCTGCGTCTTTATGCATATGACGTCTTCTGGCTGCGTTTTGCTAACAAGTAAACCTCCACACATACACTCTACATCCTACAGACATACCTGAAAACCCTTTATCCAGAGCAAATCATATAAATGTCATGTAATAAAATACTTGCTCACAGCTGAAATAGTTTTAAAACAGTGGGAATCCAGGACAGCTGAAGTTAGGGAGATAACAGCAGTGAATATCCTGTGTTTTGTTTTATAAATAACCATGTTTTGTTATACAACTCCAATTCCAGAAAAGTTGGGATATTTTGTGAAATGCCATAAAATTAAGACTGTTATTTGTTCGTTCTCTTTAACCTTTATTTAATTGATTAAAGTACAAAAAATTTTTCTAATGTTTTCACTGGCCAACTTTTTTTTTTTTTTGTTGTTGTAAATATAAACTAATTTTGATTTTGATGGCTACAACACACTCCAAAAAAGTTGGGACAGAGGCATGTTTACCACTGTGTCAAATAACCTTTCCTTTTAATTGCACATTTTAATCATCTGGGAATTAAGAATGCTAATTTTTAAAGTTTTGCAAGCAAAATTTTTGCCCAGTCACACTTGATACAAGACTTCAGCTGCTCAACAGTCCATAGTCATTGTTGTCTGATTCTCCTTTTCATGATGGGCCATACATTTTCAGTAGGAGACAGATCTGCTGGCCAGACACATGTGTCTACGAAACCACGCTGTTGTAGCACATGCAGAATGAGACCTGGCATTGTCTTGAGCTTAAAACCATAGACTTCCCATGGAAAATGTCACCTTGATGGCAGTATATGTCTCTGTACAATCCCAATATATGCCTCCACGGTACATTCACACATATGCAAGTCACCCGTGCCGTTTGCACTGATGCGCCCCAATAACATGACAAATGTTTGCTTTTGCACCTGTCACTGATTGAAGTCTGGATGGTCTCTTTCATCTTTAAGACTGACAATTTGATGTCTGTTTTCCCCAAAAACAAGCTGAAATGTGGACTCATCTGACCACAGCATCCATTTTCACTGTCTTTTGGACAATCTCAGATGAGCTCTTGCCCAGAGAACTCGCTGGCATCTCTGCCTAGAATTGATAGATTTCTCCTTGCGTATTCAAGATTCACATTGCATGACACACATTCAACTGAGGTTTCCTGCCTTGCCCTGCACATACTGAGATTTCTCTCTGGATTCCCTGAATCTTTTCACAAAATTATGTATGATAGTTGGTGAAAGACCTAAATTCTTTGCAATTTTGCATTGAGAAATGTGATTTTT
>JAFVLL020020675.1:0-46021 GCA_021397915.2 Tor tambroides | reverse complement strand
GCATCCTACAAATTAACTGTTAGTACAAGTTTAGTTAAGACCCATTATAAGTCAAACCGAACATATCTAGAACCATCTGAAAAAATTAAAATCAATCTAGAATTAATAAAGATCATCTGGAATGAATAACAACAATCTGAAGAGAATAAAAACCTTAAAAGATCTTAAGTTTGAGGTGCACCTGAACAGGTATAGAGTGAAGCTAAAAAAGAGAAGTAGAGAAGAGAATAAAAGTAAAAAGGGGTGCAGTACATTCTCTTCTTATACCCTTCCAAGATCAGATATGCAGATTAAATGTACAAAAGGCCAATGTGCTAAAAAAAGCTGTTTCTATGCATCAGAGGGGCAGAAAAACTCTGTTCTTCATCAAATGTAACATGTTCCAAAGTTCAGTCACGACCTCATACATCGTGACCTTCAAATAAGATTAGCTTGTGGTTTCTCACCCCCATGGACCAAAATGATATCTCTTTTAGTAACCCAGACAGCCCTGCAAGTCTGACAGCTGTTCCAATAAATATAAAACCTGTCAGATAGCAAGAGTCCTTAAGCTCATTGTGTGTTAAACATCCTCATATTAATATTTCAAAAACAGAGAATCATAATAGTGGATTAGATACATAATTATAAAAAGTAATTTTGTTAATCATTGTTAATATATTGTTAATATTGAAATAACATAATTCATTAAACATTTCATAATACATAAGATTTATCTGAATATGCAAATTCTCAAAGGTCAATTTACCACACTGTATAACTTTTTCATTGTTTTCGCACCATTTTGTACCAGTTTTGTTACCATTCTGTGCCCATCATCCGCTATTTCCACCACTTAATCAAGCCACTCTTCTTTAAAATACGATGGCGTTTTATTTCACATGTCATTGCGTTTGCGTTGGCTCTCGTGTTGAGCTAGGTCATCCGCAACCATTGAAGAAAGTATTTGATTTCTACAGCACCTCGTTTGGCGCACGTCATTCCCTTTCTATGAAACCTGTAATTTACTGGTTCTAACTCTATAGCAACTCCAACTCTATAGTGGTTTGGCTGAGAATTGCAATTATTTTGCATTTACTAGAAAAAAATCAAATGGCTTTCCCAAGTCGTTGCTTGTGCGCAGCTGCTGCAGTATAATATTTCTTCACGTCACGGCCACACACACGCACTGCTTAGAGGGAACATTGCACACAACTTGTCTCTCCCAAGACCTATATCTGCTACCCAGACTTCAGGGTTACGGAAAATATGAGTGCTCCCTCCTGTATGCCGTTTACAAATTTCCCTGGAGACTGGTTCTGCACAGACAGATACCAACAAGCACTTTTTTTATTTATTTCAAGGTTGAGTAGCTTATCAGATAATGTTCCCAAAACACAGACAATGAGTGCAGCTTCTCAGAGAGAGAAAAGGAGAGAAACTCAGTCCATATTCAGCTTATTCTTTAACATACAGACATGGAAACAACCTAAGCCGCTTTTCCACCGAAATTACATGGAAAAATTTGTCCCAGGAACTTTTTTTTTTTAACCCCAGACCTGTTGATGTCTGCATTTCCATTGCAGTCTTCGTACCGAGAAGAGTAGGCAAATAGTCTGGTGATGTAGGTCTGCGCGCGTTTCTCAATACCAATAATGTTCTGAGTACACATCGGTCACGTAGATGAGAGGCCCTGATGACCTCAGTGACCTGGGCAATCACAGTGAACCTGAGGAGAAAACAGAAGTTCAATATATGGAGAGGCTTGCTTCTCTAGAACAAGGAAAAAGAACATTCCAGTAACAGGATACATTTCAGTGTCTGTCTACTACTGGTAACTCATAGCTTTATTCAGTCAATTAAAAATATAAGGCTATAGTGGATCCAGGATTCCACTCCTTCAATATAAATGTCTTTTCCAAAATACATTTTACATTTACGACACATAGTGTCAACACAAAATTCAACTTTTTTTTTTTTTTTTCTTTCTTTTAATGAATCAGTCAAACTTGTCGAATTGTTCTGAATCAAACACATGGAGTCAGAATCATCTGAATCGGTCAGACAACTCTCATGCACACTCAATCGATTCATTCTCTCGTTGGAACTGCTACATACAAAAAAAAACAACCAAAAAAAACATTTTGCTTAGCAAGTTTTTTGGCTCGCTCCAGAGCTTCCTGTGTGTTTTCAGCTAGATGTATGTTTTTTCAGAGTGCATATGGCCTGTCCTTGACTACTCTGATAACAAGCTTTAACATACTTATTTTCTTAATTGAGTGCAGACTGTGTCTTCAGCTGTCTGCTTGATTTTGTCTGCTTTGTGCCAGGTGCACAGAGTGGTGAGACATTTCATTGTGAACTAGCATTTCATGATTAAGGCCGTGTTAGATTAGTTTTCAGACTATTTGTAGTCTCAGTGCTATCAGTCATCAGATGTGAACTGGGGAGTCAACCCCTTTGATGTAGAGCAGCAGCATGGGATCCTGGGAGAATGATTAAGCAGACGCAGAAAGCTAACGTACGACCACAATATTGTCAACTTTAATAAGGAAGATGGGTCTTGTTTATACAACACAGATTCATGCAATAACATACAGAATGTCCTAGGCATCCAATCAAAGTTTTCAGAGGTCAAACATTAATCTGTATCAATATTATGAGGAATAGTGACAAGATGTGTGCTTGAGTATATGTGTGTGTTCTGGGTGTGTGTGTGCTTGGCTTCTGTTTTTGTGCAGTTGTTTCCAGGTGTGTCAGTGATGTGCACATAGTGAGAGGAAGTCTTATACAAGGACTGAAGTTTAAGAAATACTGTAATATACATGGACCAAGACATATCAAGAGTAAAGTTATCAACATAACAGGTAATGGTGTGGTGGCTTCTGCTGCTGTTGTGAGGAATCACTCAAATCTTGGGGTTTTGATGCCAGAAGACTTTATTACAAAGAGAATAAAGCCGAGAAGTTCTCTGCAGAGCAAAATCTGCAGAATGATTTTCTGCTGTCTCTTTTATACAGTTTTTCCTTTAAGGCGTGTTCTCTACATTTCATAGAGTTTTCCTTATACATACAATTCGATTCCTCCCTAGAGAGAAGGGGCCCCAAGACGTGTTATAGTAAAGAAAGAGGCCCCATTTATATTTTTACAGATGTTTCTTACCTCGAGGGTCTGCACATTCCATCTATGCAGGCCTCTGACACACACAGGCATATATTTATGATTATAATGGAAGAATAACTTGATACATAAATGGCTAAATTCACATTAATTATGCTTGATTAATTCATATTTTGGCTAATAAAAATCTTCTACAATAGCGAATTAAAATACAATATGTGGCCCAAAGCCATTGTCATCTTCAATATAATTCATGTTAATTGTCTTGGCAGTGGAATGAATATGTTAACGGTACAGCAGACCAAATACTGTGTATGGCATGAAAATTAAACAATCCTTCATATCCAAGTTCTCTGCCAAAGCAGCACATTTCCTTGAATAGGTGATATTATATTATAACCAACACTGTTCTCTAGTGGCAACAAGTCTGTTGTACTGATGTTGATATTTTTGATTTGATTTGGTAATGATGTTTTTAGGGGAAACCACTGTTTTGTCATATATATATTTGGATATGTCATCCATTTTAGATGTTAAATACTGCTTAGCTCTAATATTAACTTCTGTCAGTGGTTTATATAATGCACCCCCCCCCATCTTTTTTTTTAAATTGGTTTCTTCCAATATTTTACTTCTGTGCCCATTGAGATCCAAATTTTATTCCAGGGACACAAAAGTATTGCCATGCTTTATTTCTGCAGCCACAAGTCATTATAAATCAAAAAAATAAATGTATGATCATTTTATTTATTTATTTATTTTTTTGATGTGCCACTGTAAGCGAAACAGGTCAAAGGGAGGTAATAATTGTATTCATAGGGAATTTTGACAATCACTGACCTTAATCATTAATTTAATCCTTGCATTGAGTTTTCAGTGAGGCTATAAAAAATATTGAGGTATCGTTTGTGTTTCTTGTGCTGTGTCTTTGAATGGGGATGCCCTTCTGCTGCATGATTCTCTGAAAGGGGTTTCCTAAGTTCACGCATTCCTCGGAGGCCTGTAAAGATGTCTTGGGAACCCAGTTGTGCAATTTTTGAAGAAACCAAGCAGGTTTTTTAACATAAAAACTAATCCATGTTAAAAAAATCAATTGTCTGCATATGTCTTAAATATATTATTTTCTCAACCACCTGTTGAGGTATTCCCAAAATTCTTCATGGCTTTTTGTTATTATTTTTATTAATGACATGAACGCTATACATATGTTGATTTTGTGATTGTGATTACATTCTGAATAATATAATATTCCATATCGGAATGAAAACTTGTATGAAACTCTCAATGGAAAAGAAGTGAGACTAGACTGGTTAGGATTCATAATAGGCAAACATGGTGGTTACAGATATAATATTGTATTATGCAACAGAGTGATGTTTCATTTTGGAATGATGTAATGTATGATGTAATGTATGCTGTTTTGTAAAGGCAGTCTCTGTGCCAGTTCGAAAGTGGTTTGAAGAGGATTTCAGTCTTGTGTTTAAGGAAGAGGTCAAAAGGTCTCAAAGGGGAGTCTGTTTTTTAGCTCTGTTTCAAGTCTTGGGAGGGCAGTCTCCCACATTTGTCTTCAGTCATGATTCTTCACGTGATAGCTGGAATGTGCCATCTTCTGGCCCATTTATCTTGGGTTAACTGCTTAAAGTTGGCAGTGCCGGATGGGGCTTTCACAACTCATACAATAGTCCATGGAGGAGTAACAAGTTAAATCAGACTTGCTGGTTCCACATTGACAGGATCTCTTATTTTATGGTCCTGGATGGTGGAATTGGGCCTCTTGTGAAATTCTACTTCTTGCTTTACTTTGATATAGTTCTGAAAATCTCACCACCTCATGATTTTATGTAAGGTCCTGTACACTACTGTTCAAAAGTGTGGAGTTTACTTTTTTTTTTTTTTTTTTTTTTTCCTCAGTGCTCACCTTGGCTGCTTGTATTTGTTTAAAATATACAATCAAAATCGAAATATTATGGAATGTTATTACCATTTAAAATAGCCGTTTTCTTATGTTTTAAAATATTATCATTATTATCAGTGTAAACAGCTGTGATTTTTGTGGAAACAGTAATATATTTTTCAGGCTTCTTTGAATAGAATGTTAGAAATTAGTTTGAAATAGAAATTTTCTGTAACATTATAAATAACTTTACTGTCAATTTTTGTGATCAATTTAATGCATTCTCGATGGAAAAAAAGAATCATTTCTTTTTAAAAGAATGTGACCCCACACTTTTAAAGGTTAGTGTACATTACAGGCTTTCAGTGATAAGTTTATGCAGGAATGATAAATCAGGTTGTTTTTAAACAACACAGTGAATAAGAAAACAATCTCCTTTTGATCACTTTTGTCAAGTGGTGTGTTGTGTTTTTTTTTTTTTTTTTTTACATCAACAGGCAGATAACTGTGTTTAATCACTGCATGCTTTAAAGAACAGATACTACACCTCATTCTTTTTATGTCTTGAATGACAAGATCAAATAGATTTTTATCTATCTGCCCTTAATGCTCCACAGGGAACAAAGGAGATTACACCACAGGCTGCACCCCCCATGTAAATGAGCTTTTTTCACATGTCTGAGCATGATGATAAAAGACAGACCAAAGATGTTCCATTAGGTCTAGCAGTCAAATATTCAAGTGGCAACCCAAGACAGGTGTTAATACCTAGGACCTTTATCATTTGAAAGACAATTTGCAGTCTTTAGTGCTCTAAGCCTTACACCCCACAGAAAACAAAGGAGGTTATCGTTCACACATCTCGCAAGTCGTTTACTGCCTGGCTAATTATCACGTAGCAGTCAGTGTGTTCATTTGATCCTGATAAGTCCTTAACTCTCTGAAGCCTGGCATATATAATAATGGCCACAAAGTAAGATATAATAGTTTGTAATAGTAAATCAATGAGATCTTTATAATAGTATCGCAAAATCCTGATAGTTAGATGCAGATACATCCAGATGAGAAAATGTTATCAAAGATCAGTTTATTGTATAAGGAATAACATAATTTAGTAAGATAAGAAGTGAGTTGAGAATATTGATAATAAAAACAATGTATTGTTAATGCTCTGGTTATGGTATTTAGTTAAAAAGAGAAAGTAACCAGCAGGGTCCTGGGAACTGCAGAATGTTGAATTCTAGTTAAGAATTTTACAATTTTTATCTACAAGCCCGAGATAGGTCAGAGGAGCACCAAAGAGACTTTCCCCTCTCTATATTTGAACTTGCTCACCACTCTGTCATCATATTTATATCTCCCAATTCTGAGAGAACTTGCAATTGTGAGAGGAAAAAAAATTTAGAATTATGAGAGAAAAGGTCGCAATTTCCTTTTATTTTTTATTCTTTGGCAGAAAAAAAACAGGATTGTGACACAATTACCCCTTTTTTTTATCCCATGGCAGAAATGGGTTCCCTTGTGAACAGTTGGAGGTGATAATTTTCTGAGCAAATACTGTAGGTTTTTATGGTTTTGACACCCTTGATATGAGATCATGCGTTACCTCGTGTCTGCAGAAACACAATTTTGCATGTAAAATATGATACAGTAGGCTTTATATAGGGCTAACAAGTATTATGTAAGGCTCATCACACATAAATGAAAAAATGTCAGTAGAAGTTATGTTTCTGTTTGAAAGTACATTAATGATTCTTTAAGCATTATATAGTGTAGTAATGTTTGTTATTAAACATTAGCAAAGAGTGGTTTTATTCAAAATGATGTTTTTGTTTTAATGAGAGCTTTAACATTTATCAGATGAGGTGACGCGTGATTTTGCATATGGAGAGACAGACTCTTTGGTGAGGAGATGCCGCCTGTTACCATGGCTGCCTGATGAACTTGAGGCCGTGAGCGATGACGTCCAAGAACCGTCTGACCTTTACTATGAAGTGAGTGAATTTAATTATTCTTAAAATATTGTTTGCTTTGGAAATGTTTGTCTGTGTGGAATCTTATTGGTTGTTGGCATGTTTTAAAATGCCTGAGTGCTTTTTGTGGACAACATTTTGATTCAGTAAAATCATTAAGTGCCATTTTCTCTCTACATCTCTGCACTTTTCCAGACAGTTCTGGAGGAGACCAAAGAGAGGCTTCCTATAGACATCCAGCCTTACCGTGTACCAGATGGAAAAGTGCTGAAGTAAGTGATTGTGTTAAATTTTGAATCATTACTTTGTGTTCTTTGCAACTTTAAAGTTTTTCTTCCTAAAGTCAACCTTTTACAAAAAAAAGTTGTTTCCGTTCTGTGTCAAGTCCAAACCCTTTTTTTCACATTTTAATCATTAATTATTCATATTTCAGTCATTTTAATCATTCATAATTCAAGCTTTTTGTATAATTTGGATGTTTTGTATAATTTTGTTAGTTTGTCTTAATTTCCAGAAATATGTATGTTCTCTTTATTAAAGGTTAAAAAAAAAAGACTGTGTGTGTTGAGGACAAAATTGCCCCTAAAATGAGCTAAACCTGTCTGTGTGTGTGTTTTTGTGTGTGTGTGTTTAGAGGTGTAATTGAAGGTCTGGAACATGTCCGTGCATGCAATAATTTACAGCCCCTAATGAATATCTGTAAATCATGGGTCAAATGGTCAGCAGTTTGTGTTCTCCATCTAGATATAAACATTCTTCCTCCTCCAAGGCTGGAGAGGTTTTAAAAAAAAAAACTTCAAAGCTGTCAAGTATTTAGATAAAACACAGAGATTTTGCACTTATGAATAAGCAAGTATACTGGATGGCACCAAAAATTTAAAGCACAGAATTTGGAAGTAAGCATGAAATAATCACTTTATCCTCAGTTAACCACAACAATCACTTTACTGCTTAACACACACTTTTATGTGGTGTGTATCGTTTGCTCTGTGGTTGCTTTCTCTCTCACATTCTGGTTTATGCAACTTATGGCTTAATGCTTGCTACTTATGTAATATTTGGAGCCTAAAATATCTGGGGTAGAACCAGCTGTCCTGCAAATTTTAGAGGCCCCAGAGCAGATGGAAAATGCTTACGCTCATCCATATTCCTGTCAAAGTGTTTAGATTCCAGCTTGAATAGTACATGTATTTAAATGCTTGCACACACAATATAGAAAACATGTAAAAACTTTGATTGAAACGTGGAAAATGCATTAAGCGTTTCTTATTTACTGTGTGTGTGTGTGTGTGTGTGTATATTATTCACTTGGTTGCCATTTCCTGTCTACACAAATCAGGGTTTACACTGAAATGAAGCAGGTTTTCGACCATCTGAAACATTCACGTTTCCAGTTCACCGAAAACGAGGAAGAAGCTGACATAATCTGGCCCTTCTCCCATATCCGAGATTATCGGTGAGCACGTTTACGCTCACGCACACTTAGGCTATTTCTTGTTTTATTTCTTGTTTTTTTTTGGTTGTTGTTTTTTTGCTCAGCTGATTCATTTACTCTTAGAAAACTGAGTGAGGAACGGCCTCATGTCCTGCTCAACCAGTTCCCCTGTGAGACGGTGCTGACCACTAAAGACTGTCTGGCATCTGTGGCACGGAGAGCCAGGGGAGGTCAGGGGGCTCTGTGGCTCCCTAAAACCTTTAATCTACAGACGGAGCTCCCACAGTTCATCAGACATTACCTACAGAGACAGGAGAGGTGAGCATCTGTATGATCATAGTGCTGGAAAAAAATGAACATGTGAGGGACTGCAATAGCAATTTTTCACAAACTTTTCCCGACTAAAGGTGCTTGGTTAAAACATACTTTATTGGAGAAATGTCTAGGAGTCATGGAAGCCGTGAACAAAAAGTTGCACACACATTTATAATTAAAAATGTCATGATTGCACAGACTAGGCAGACATCTGAATCATAAGACAGATCTTGTTACAGCATACGCTTGTTTCGCTTCCTTCATTGTTGTTAGATGGGCTTTTGACCTTCCTAAACATGCAAAGTACATTTCAACATTTTGGATTTCAACATAAGCCTAAAACATAAACTAGGAATAAACTCTATCTAGTGTAATATTCTGGCATTGTAAACTGTGGTAGTTGCATTCACTTTCTGCCCTATTTCTTATAGCTACTAATTATATTATAATATAGTATATTATGTATAATATTAACTATAGTAAATGTAACATTTTAGTATATGATATGTAAACCTAATTTTTTTTTTTTACAAATGAGTTCCAGAATCTTTAAATATACCTTTAGTGTTGGTTTAAGGTAGGTTTAAGAGTTTTCTCACAATTTCTATGCAAATGTTTATGCATAGAAGACATTTCACACTGCATTAAGGAATTCCCATCAGTGAATGCAAAGCAACATTGTACACAAAACAGTCTGATTAATATGACATTCTCCATAAAAGATGGCTCTAAAGTGAAGTCTGAAATATTAAGCTTTAGTATTATGCCTAATATTATTTGTAGTGTATAATTTAGGTGACCTTACATCCTCTTTTTCCTGGACTGGGATTTTTAAATTGCCTAAATCAACTGGCTTTTGGCTTTGTTTTTCTATCATCTTCATAGATGCTCAAGGTAATGACAGAAAAATAGTTTCATCAAAGCATCCAGCCATTATTTGTCTCATAATCCAGAAATGTTCAGCATTTTTGGCCTAGTGCTCTCAGTTGCCCCTCACTTGGGAATACATAGCCATGGGAAGAAATGAGCATGACATGAGTCTTGTTCAAGCTTCTTCAGAGGTTTATTGCTCAGTGAGGGTATATACTAGATGCCAGAGATGCAGTTAATTGAAGAAAAATTTACTGAAAGAAAATATTTGCACAAATGCACGTACACAGACAAAACACTTATCTACTTCAAGGTTGAGTAGCTAGGCTCTTATTCTTATCAGGTACTATTCCCAAAACAGACTGAAACTGGTTCAGAGAGAGAAGTTTAGGCAATATTCAACTTTTATTCTTTAATGTTTGAAAGGAAGAAAAAGTAAAAGCCTTATTATTAGTTGGCCACGTTTACTTGAGACCCTTCTTTTCCCCTGGTACCTTAGCTTGTTAAGAGGGTCCTGGGAAGTACAAATGTTTCCCATGTGTTAGAATACTAGTTTGAATTAAAGTTATTTTAACTAACAAGTCAAACATCTTTTAATCAATTAAATCTAATTATTTACTGATTAATAACTTGATTAAATATTGATGCAAAATCAAATCCACGTCAGATGGTTGGGATGGAGAAATATGCAAATTTATTCAAAAGCTTCAAAAATAATAACTGTAAATCATAACTCGAAAATGAAACATTAAATGTTAATAATCATATGCAAAACAGCACATGCACCTGTTAGTACAGTTCAGTTAAAACAATCAAAAGTCAAATTGAATATATTTCAAACCATTAGAAATGATTACAATCAATCTAGAATTACTCAAAATAATTTGGAATGAATAACGACCGCCTGAAAGAATTACCAACACTTTAAAGAGAATAAAAATCTTCATAAACAAATAACACAATCTGTAAAGAATAAAAACCTTCATGAAAGAATTCTCTAAGTTTTAAGTTGTAGGTGCACAAAGTAGAGATGAACTTAAAAAGGAGAAGTGAGGGAGGGGTAGAATAACCCTCCTTTTATACCCTTACAAGATCTAAATATACAAAAGAAGCTAATGTTCTGTTTCCATGCAGTATAGGGGCAGATAATCTATTTAGCGCAGTCTGTCATGTTCCAAAGTTCATTAACTACCTCTTTCTAAAATTACGGTGTTTTCATATCACCCCGGGGACAGGCTGATCTTTCTCTTTTTACTCATAGTCAGCATCATGAGTCAAACAGTGGTTGACCATCAAATAATAATTTGATCTTTGATATTAAAGACCGGTAACCATCAGGTTCATTTCAGAACATAAAACCAAAAACCATTAGTAGCCAGTGGTTAGTAGCCATTGGTTAGTAGCCAGTACTTTGCTATTTAACTGAGAACTGAAAGCAGATCTTTATTCTTACAGTAAATAATCAATCAGTCATGGTGTGCAAAAAGTAGGCATGGGCCGGTATGAGATTCTCACGGTATAATAACTTTAGATAAAAATATCACGGTATTACGATTACAGCTCTAAAATATGTTATTTTGAAATGTCTGGGTAAAAAACAACTTTTTTCCCACTGAACACAATATATTTTATTTTTAAGAAACATAGAACATTTTGGAACAGTAAACATGTCAAGCTAAATAATTAAAATAAATAATTGAATTCTTCTTAATTAAATTAAGTGCAGTCACTTAAGTGAGCCTAAACCTGCAGCTCAACAATAAGTAAGGAATAATTGACGACGGGCCGTTGAATTATTAGAAAAATAATGCACTTGTACTACGGTTGCCACACCTCAAGACATTGATCAGATTATATATTTCAAGGCATTCGTCCGGTTTTTCAACCTAAATCACTATTGTGAGTAGGATTATTTCTTCCGCATCTCATCCAATGCCTCCCTTGATAATTCCAAAACATTAGTTTAAACCGTAACGGAAGCTTGAGCCGTTGATCGTAGACTAATGCAGATGCAGTTAATACAGTAAATAGCAAAGTTACGAGAGGAGAGAGATTACCTCTGTGAGTCTGTGCATCTCTCAGAAGTGTTCGGCAGCAATGTCTCTAGTCATAGTGAAACTTATTTCATTTTCTTCACGAACAGCGCCTTGTTACCTCGCTTGTGAGAAGTCATGTAGTTTTTAAGTTGTTAAACTATGTTACTGATAAAATCGTCAGAGTAGTGCTAACAACATTAGCGCGTATGTTAACTTGTGTGCAAACTGTCTGTGAGGGAGAGCGAGCGGGAGAGATAGAGTATGTGCTTTCTGTACATAATAAAACAGAATTGTGTGGCAAAAACATGGATATGATCTGTCGTTTTTATCCTTTTGTTTGCTATATTTATTTGTTTGGCCAGTGTCCTTTGGTTCTTTTGCTGTTTTATGCTGTAAGGACCTTTGAAATAATGCAAATCATTTGGCGAAGTGATATGGACATGTAATGCGGTGCCTGGAACTATGTTCGCCATGCGTTTCCCTGAAAATAATTGCACACCTTAGAACGTTCGTCAGCCAATCAGATTCAAGCATTCAACGGCCCCGTAGTATAGTCAGAAAATAAATCAATCCTTTTCTGTAAAAAAAAAAGAAATCCTTATAAATGGAAAAAATTTTTTTAAAAAAAATGCCGTCACTTAAAGTGAGCCTAAACCTGCAGCTCAGTAATCAAAACCATAATCAAAACAATTTCTGTAAATAAATAAAAATAAAGCAGCAGTCATTAAACCTGCAGCTCATCAAGGTTTTTTGAGACACGCTCACTTTCTACACATTCATCTTTCAGTCCAAGTGACGATGCAGGAATGTTCACCTTTCCCGGATTAAGTTTGGAGCGGTGAGGTACTAGGATGTGCACATACACTTATAAGGAGAGCGAGAGAGCGAGCTCGAGTGTGTTACACACACACACACACACACACACACACACACACACACACACACACACAGTCTCTCTCCGTACAACACTCTAACAGCGGCAAAGTTTGTTTTCTAAATGTCGTGATTTTGAACAGATGGAAACAAGGAGGCTTAAAAGTATAGACGTGATACCAGCTAAATATAATTATTGTACTAAATCGCAGAAACGTAGTACTTTATTCTGCTATTCCCCGCTCTGTGAAGTACCGTGAGGGAGGAAACTAGTTGACGTTAACTAGTTAATTAGCCATGTTATCTGCCTCAGTAGCAAGCCAAATAGTATTTATTTTAACACTGAAACAAATGGCGGATGGGTGGGTCTCTGTCTTGATCGGGGGTGAAAGAGGGAGAAATGAAGATGACACAGATATATAGTTTATGTACAACCTGGAAGTATTTATTTAGCGATCGGTGCTAAAACGTCGTCTGTACGGAACATTGTTGTGATTAATCTACGTTACCCGAAAAATTCCCATACGGCAGACTTTGTCTTTTTCGACGGGGGAAAAAGTTTTAGGGATTCAGCTTCTTCGGCCATCATCATACACACAGGTGACTCTCACTGACTGCTCCTCGCACCAACTGGAGGAGGAGGAGGGGGGACTCGTGTGACTCGTTAAGCTCTTCTCTGCACACAACTGAGGGAGTCCTGCACTTTCCGTCTTTGACGACATGTGAAAAAACTGCGCATACCGCAGAAACGGTATAACAAAAATTTTAGTGGTTTTGAAACCGTGACTTTTCCAAACCGCAGTATACCTTGAAACCGGTTATCGTCCCATGCCTAGCAAGAAGATGGGATCTACAGAGAACGGTCAAAAAAATGCAGATATTCATACATAATATATGAGGATTGTAAGGAGCACGTCAATAGGATAACAGCCAAAATCTGGACATTTTGGGCAGTATGCCCCGTATGGGTTTTTATCTTTATATCATATGACATATTTTATCAATATCACATGAGCAAGAATGCATTTTTTCCCAAATATCTGCATGATTGCAAATTTTGATTTTATACAACAGTTCAACAAACAAGGAGTATATTGTGTTACATTTTAGACACGTTAAAATAAAGTATTTGAGAAGATCTAATCTGGTTGAGCGATGGAGCACAGAAAGCGGGTACCCGGGACCAAGAATGACACAGACACAGATAGTGTAGTTCACTCAAGGTTCATATATTTAATGTGAGGGGCATATTTATATGGGTAATAGAGGAAGTGAAACTGTCACAAGTAAAGGAAAAGCACTTAGACAGCCAGCTAAGGAAAACAACATGTCTTATGACCATGATGTAATGCTGCAAATAGGAGGACACAGAAGAGCACAGGGTGTTACAGAATCTTACATCACAATATTGTCAATATCTGTTCTGCTTAATTTTGCCATTGGAAATGGGTTCAAAGAAAGCCACAGCAGATCTTGTGCCTTTCCATGCAAAACACAGCAATGTTTTATTACTGAATGAATCCATGTTTTGAACCTTTTCAAGTGATTCAGTGACCCATTCATAAAGACAGTCACTTGCTTTGTTTCTGAATGAATCAGCCATTTGAATGACTGAATGACTCTCTCATTAAGGCCCTGTTTTAGCATGGTTTCTGTTTTCAAAACTGATGTGAGAGAAGTGTGGTGCTAATCAGCAAGAGGTGCCAATAAAAGGTCCGTACACCATACTAATCAAGCAATACAACTGTTTATTGTTGATACACAACTGATATCAATAATAATTTTTTTTTTTTTTTGTTTGTCTGTTTGTTTTGTTTTTTTTCCCCCCCAAACCTATTTTTAAAACGTTTACTGCATGGATAAAAGAATTCTGCTACACATATCAGTCAAAACTGCACAGAGAGAAAACATCAGTCACCTATAAGTTGTCAGCAATTATTTACATTTTACAGGTATTCAGAACAGAATAAGATAAAAATCAGAAAAAGTAACTATAGGACAATTTTATATACAATTATAAAATAAAACAAATTATAATGGTATTCGTCAAAACAACATAAAATACTCTGTCATTTTTGATCATAAAGATAGGAGTAAGAAATTTTAAAGGGATTACTTTTATATATGTATGTCACAGTAAGAACCAAACTATGCCCTTGTCAAATAAAAAAAAAACAAAGAGGATGTGCTTTCAGCCATCTTTGTTTCTTTAAACCATTTTTTTCCCCTTTTGTTGTTAATTTAACTGAAACACATTTCGTCTTGGCCTATTTATTTTTTTACTGATTGAAATGAGATCCAGTAGACGAGTCAGTGCAGATGGAATATCAATTTATTGAAAATTTATTTGAATAAGCAAATAACAAAAATGATTATAAATGAAACAAGATTCAATTTTAATAACCATCATCAGTTAATCATCTTAAAAGATTGCTGAGTAAAATAATTCTACCTTAAAGAAATAACAACAAACAGGCCTGACTGCTAGAGGAAAGATGCAAGAGAAGTAGAAGAAGTGGTAGGAAGTCAGGAAGTTCATAAACTCATGGTACATGGTAAGATCTGATAAGCGTAGGGTAAGCCCCTACATTCTTTGTGGCTATGCACTTTGCACTACAGTGGTCATGTCGACCTTGCAGCATCCTAGGTTGCAAAACTTACACAGAAATTGTGGTTTTAGACACCTTTGGATTCTAAAATAGTTAGACAAGCCATATTTCTTCACAAGAAACATCTTGTACTTTGGTTTCAGAGAAAAACATATTATTTCTTGTGATATCACTTGAATATAAAGAATAGTTTTGCTGAAATGACAAGAACAATAGAAAGCATATCTGTCCCTTACCCTAAAATTGTTGTCACAAGAAATTGATCTTCAGATCAAAGTTTGAAGAAAATAAGCTTGAGCAGCATTCTTATGTCATACACAGATTAATTCTAAAAATCATAGGATACATGAATAATGTGAAACAGAATTTGTTTTTTTTCTAAAATAAAAAGTTTTAATGGATCACATACACTTATCCATTGTAATTTAATTTAAATCTAATTTAATATTCTAGTTTTATCGGTTAACGGATAGGAAATGAACATCGTAATGTTTTAGATTTAGCTCAGTCAGCAGAGAGTAGGTGGACTTTAGTGTCTGTTTGAATGCATTCGACCACATGAGCATCCACACTATGAGCGCAGTCCGGTCAAATGCGTTTTCAACTACCTTTGGAAGTGGTCAAAACGTTTTAGACCCTGTTCACACCTGTATTTAGCGTTGTCTACTTGCGATCGGATCTTAATACCAGGTGTAAACAGGGCCTAAGACAGTGACTTGATCAATTAGATTAATTAATTGGAACATCATGGAATTAATTGGATGATAAATGTAATTGCTTGACAGCCTTATTTGTCAATGATAATTTCAGAGGACTGGATAACCACTGGATCTGCAAACCTTGGAACCTGGCCCGTGGTCTGGACACACACATCACGGACAACCTCGACTACATAATCAGACAGCGAGAGAGCACCCCAAAGGTATCCCACTTTCTACATGAAAAGTACAACTTAGAATTCTCACAAACATTCGGACTACACATCTGGACTCGTAGACATAACCTATAGCAACTTTCAAAACACTTTTATGAAGTCTGCTGAAAGTGTGGTGGTTTCTACCGCTTCTGTGAGAAATCACTCCTGAAGTCTTGAGGTTTTGATGCCAGAAGATAGACTTTATTATCAGACATAATGAAGCCGAGAGAGACTCTGCTGAGAATCCAGAGAGTCTCTGTCTGCACACTTCATACAAGACCTGTTTAATACATTTCATACATTGTTGTCATTGTTAATCTATTTTTTAAACTTTTTTGGCTGTGACTCCAATCTGTTTTTTAGGAAGAAGACAGAAGGCCTCAATTTATGTTAAGTTGAACAAGGAGGCCTAATTATATATTTTGTCTGTCAAAATAGGATGTGCAGCTTCACCGTATACTGTATTTTTGTAATGACTGCACATTCAGTTCTCTTGCAGGCCTCTATACACACAGGCAAATGCGTGATTAGAATTGTAGACTAACATGATACATAAATGTCTATATTTATATTGATTATACCGGATAAATTCATATTTTGATTAATAAAAATCTTCTTCAGAAATCTTTTGCAAATACGTTAGATGTTTCATCAGCTGAGAAATTGCCATGTTGTTAAAGGAACATTTCACCCCAAAATTAAAAATTGCTGAAAATGTACCAAACCTCAGGCCATTCAAGATGTAGATGAGTTTGTTTCTTCATCAGAAAAGATTTGGAAAAGTTTAGCATTCCATCAGAATTAGAGTTCAAACAGCTGATAAAAACATCACAATCCACACGACTCTAGTTCGTCAGTTAACATCTTGTGGAGTGAAAATCTGTGTGTTTGTAAAAAAACAAATCCTTGATTGAGAAATTTGTAACTTAAAATTGTTGCTCCTCTATTAATAATATTGCTTTCTCCTGTTGTCCAGTCTGAATCAGGAGAGAAATATTCACAGATCAAGCACCGTTTACAAGCAGAAACAGTCCAAAACGGTTCTAAACAAATATGTTGGTAGATTTTGATGTATTTTTTTTAAACACTGAAGGGAGGGTAATTATGGATCATGGTATTTTGGCCAGAAACAAAGGTTAAAAGTTAAAATACCTTAATTAATTGATTTGTTTCTTACAAGTACAAGACATTAATTGTTGGACTGGAGTTGTGTGGATTACTTGTGTATTGTTGCAGTGTTTTAATCAGCTGTTTGGACTCTCATACTGACAGCACCCATTCACTGCAGAGGATCCATTGGTGAGTAAAGGATATAATGCTGAATTTTCCCAAATCTGTTCAGATGAACAAACAAACTGATCTGCATCTTGGACAGCCTGAGGCCAAATTTTCATTTCTGGGTGAACTATTCTTTTAGACAACAAAACAATCCATTGAATGCACTGTACTCCATTCTGATCAAAAATTAAATCTGCAGCTGCCCTAACTAAAGTCTATTGAAGGAGAAGCACAAAAAGTTTGCCTGTTGTACTCCTCAAAAGAAGGTTTTTAGTTGGTCATTGGGATGATCCTCTCCTCCGCATATTTCCCACTGAGACACTCCCTGAAGGCTTAGTCTCAGTCACATTCCTTACAAAACTATTAACAGTCCCTTCAGGCAGACTATCACCAAGGCACTGAAACAAAACATTGAGATAAAATAACCCCTTCACACAGACTCAAGGAAGAAACTACTGCATCTTTAATGCAAAATAATTAACACAACACTTAAAACTGCTATGCAAAAAGCTTTTTGCTCTTCAGTCCTTTTAAAAAAAAAAAAAAAAAAGTCATTCATTCTTTTATCGACTACATTGTTTCCGCCTTCTCGTGTTCATTTTTTTTTTTTCCCCTCTGTAGTCTTTGACGTCGTTGTTTTGCTTGTGGTTTTCTCACCTCGTCTGTACTTTCTTGTGCCCTTTAACATTTATGTCAAGATGGAAACATTTGAGCTTTTTCAATCTTTGTTTCATACTCATTTGTTTATCTATATTTTAAGCAAAGGAAGACAAAATACACGGTAACTTTTAAACCAAGCAAAGAACATCAAAGCATTTCTTCAAGTGAACAGCCCTTCTTACAGCATGTTTAAAGAATTTCTTATATAATTTTAAAGCACTACTTTTGTTCACATCAACCTTATGGTGCATTGTTTCCATGTTTTCCTATTAAAGTTTCCTCTTAGATTTAGTATATACTGTATGTATTGAATTTTTTTTTTTTGTCTAATCTATCTGTGATTGGCTACAATGCTCAATGCTGCAAAAACACATTGTAAATAGAAACAAATGACCAGTGGAGATAAGAATGGTATGCTGCAGTTTCCAAATGGTTTTTCTTTCAGCATATTAAAACACCAGACAGATATGTAGACAATGCTAAAAACGTGACTATTAATACTTTTATTCAGCAAGGATTTATCAAAATGACAGTAATGACATTTATAATGTTACAAAAGATTTTGGTTTCAAATAAAAGCTGTTCTTTTGAGCTTTCTATTTATTAAAGTCTATCCTGAAAAAAAGTCACAGTTTCCACAAAATTATAAAGCAGCCCCACTGTTTTTAACATTGATAATGTTAAGATTATTTCTTCATTATTCTGTACCGTCAGACACTTCTCAGTCCCCTTGCACGGCCGTGGAAATAGTAAGGAACACAAAGTCTTTGTCCACCAACTTCTGAGTTGCATCAACTTTTATACATTGTCAAGGGGGTGGTGTATAGCTTGACCAATGAGGATTATACATTACATCATCGACTTTTTATGGTAAAGAGCAGATGTGGCCTGGAAGCAGAAATCCTCGACTGGATAATTTTTTTTCAAGGCTGATTTCCAAGAGCAATACATGCATGCAGAAATTATGTATAAAAACAGATGTGGTTGGACCAAATGCCTAGTCTCCATTCTTTCCTGCTCTCCAGAGTTATTGAGTTCATACAGAGAAAGAAAGAGAGAGACAGAAATCAGGGTGAGATCAGATCATGTTTCCTGAGCAGCAAATCAGCACTTTAGAATGATTTCTGACGGCTCATGTCACACTGAAGACTGCAGTAATGATTCAGCTTTGACATCACAAGAATAAACTGCATATTAAAATATTTAAAAAGAGAACGGTTAGTTTAAAATAATAATTCACATTACTGTGACCAGTAATATATGTGACCCTGGACCGCAAAACCAGTCTTAAGTCGCTGGGGTATATTTGTAGCAATAGCCAAAAATACACTGTATGGGTCAAAATTATCAATTTTTCTTTTATGCCAAAAATCATTAGGATATTAAGTAAAGATCATGTTCCATGAAGATATTTTGTAAATTTCTTACCGTAAATATATCAAAACTTCATTTTTGATTAGTAATATGCATTGCTAAGAACTTCATTTGGACAACTTTAATGGCGATTTTCTCAATATTTGTATCTCGGCCAAATATTGTCCGATCCTAACAAACCATACATCAATGGAAAGCTTGTTTATTCAGCTTTCAGATGGTGTATAAATCTCAATTTCAGAAAATTGACTCTTAAGACTGGTTTTGTGGTCCAGGGTCTCTTATGTGTCTGAAGTGTTTTTTTGCTGTATATATTGTTGTGAGAAAAAAAACCTTTTTCAATGATCTTACACGGTCAGAGACAGATCCTTTTAAAATTTTTATTCTTGCAAGAAGGTCAAACAGTACAACAGTGAGTCCTGCAGAACATGTGACCAAGACAAGTGGGCATGCTTCTCTGATTATATACCCTTTTGGCCCATTGTTTTCACAAGAAGTCTCCATAATATTGCCATATATAGTTAAAAAAGCGAGAAAAACGCATTTGTTTCATTTGTCACGTAGCATCATCCCAGCTTTCTCATGATGTCCTGTTTTCCACAGCAAGTAGTGAAAACAAGCAGGTCATTGTGACATTTTCTCATAGCAGACCTTTTAGCTTAGTACATCAGAAGACAAAACTTTGCAGTGGAATACACCGTAAATACGAATAAACTGATAAATATGAATACTATATGAGAGTTTTCCTTCTATAATGTCTGTGCAAAATTGCAAAAGCGCACCCATCAGGACTTAACCTGTATGTGTCTCTCTCAGGTGGTGAGTAAGTACTTGGAGGACCCTGTGCTGTTTTACAGAGAGGAGGTGGGCATGGTGAAGTTTGACATCCGCTACATGGTGCTGCTGCGGTCTGTGGAACCTCTGCGTCTTTATGCATATGACGTCTTCTGGCTGCGTTTTGCTAACAAGTAAACCTCAAAGCACAGTCCACATCCTTCAAGCATACCTGAAAACCCTTCATCCAAAACAAATCATAATAATGTCATCCAATAATATACTTAATCATAGTTTAAAAACAGTGAGAATCCAGGTCAGCTAAAAGTTAGGGAGATAACAGCAATGAATATCCTGATTCCTAACCATGGCTGCGTTCCACTTTGCTTTTTAGACACACACTTGCAAACTTCCCTGAGCACTTCACCTCGGGGGAATTCCCGTTGAAGTTTATATGAACAGACCCTCGAGTCAACGAGATGGAGGGAAGTTAGCAAGGGAAGGGCATGAAAAAACGAACTGGAACGCAGCCCATGTGTTATATAAATCAAGTTTATTGCTAACAGGAATTTAGCTTGAATGAGAATGTGAAAGAATATAGGTATTATTTGTCTCTTAGTTACTTATTCTCCAACACTTAACATCACTTGGCAATTGTCGTCATATTAGCAAATGTGTTTCTATGCATTTACATCAAGCATCTAACACCATGTCTGCTTATATAACTGCATTAAGATGCTTGTCTTTCTTTCCAGACCTTTCTCGCTGGATCACTTTGATGACTATCAGAAGCACTACACTGTGATGAACTACGCCGCTGATGTGCAGCTCAAACAGGTACTAAAAATCTGCTTTGGCTGTATGCTTGGCTCTGTAGAGTTGATCTCAGATGACTGATGGTTTTGTTTCCCGTCAGATTCACTATGATGAATTTATCCCCATGTTTGAGAGCCAGTATCCGCAGTATCCATGGAAACAGGTTGAGGTATGGCTTTATGCACTTCAGCTTCAGTCTATCCATCTACACCACAGCATACAGTGGTTATGTTATGAAGTTCAGTTCACCTCTTTTCCAAGAAGTATTCAGCTGTGTATAATATCAGTATTCATGCACAGATTTCCAAAAAGCTTCTCACCTCAGGTTTCACATCTTTATTCTTTAGTTTATTTTCACAGTAAAACTCAATGCATTTAGCCATTCCGGGGTTTTTTGGGAAATAATTGATGCTTTTATTCAGCAAGGATGCAATAAATTAAACATAACAGTAAAAATGTATCATTGTTTCCACAAAAATATTAAGCAGCACACCTGTTTTCAATATTTATAATAATAAGAATATTTAATTAGCTCCAAATCATCATATGAGTGATTTGTAAAGAATCATGTGACACTGAAGACTGGAGTAATGGCTGCTCAAGATTTAGCTTTACGATTACAGGAATAAATTACATCATTACATATAATAAAATAGAAAACAGTTATTTAAAATTGTAATATTATTTCAAAATATTGTAAATTATTTTTACTGTGTGGTAGAAATTTCCCTACCCACCTGACTTATAGCTCACTGTCATTAATTACTCACCCTCATGTCGTTCCAAACCCGTAAGACTATTTATCTTCGGAACACAAATAAAGGTATTTTTGATGAAATCCGAGAGCTTTCTGACCCTGCATAGACAGCATCGCAACTGACACGTTCAAGGCCCAGGGTCAGAAAGTCAATGTAGGGTCAGAAAGCTCTCGGATTTCATCAAAAATGCATTTATTTGTGTTCTGAAGATGAACAAATGTCTTATGGGTTTGAATTGTGTTTAATTTACAGACCGTTTGGAAACCCAAAAATCCTCTAATTCACATCTGAACTATCCAGAAACCATTTCCAAATTAATATATTTGCCCTTACCTCTTAGATTGTGAGATGTGGTCAGAAGTTTCAGAAATCCTTCAACGGTGTCCGTGCTGAGTCAGTCAGGTCCAGGCTGATTAGGGCTTGACAGAAGTCTTTTTCAGGTTCAGATAATAGGTTACTAATAATAAATCACTCCGAGTCTCCTTTTAAGAAAGGTTTAAACGCATCACCATTTGCTTTATTAAAGGGGTCATGTAATACGATTTCACCTTTTTAACTTTTGTTAGTGTGTAATGTAGCTGTGTGAACATAAACAACATCTGCAAAGTTACGAAGCTCAAAGTTCAATGCAAAGGGAGAAATGGCCTTTTACAGAATTAGAATAGCATCGCCTACAGCGAACGGCTGGTAAGGGACTACAACAAAATAATTCCGGGTTAGTGACATCATAAACCCAGATAAAACCCGCCCTCGGGAACATGTAACGAAGGGGGCGAGGCCATGCTGCACTGCTTTAGAGAAGAGGAAGAAAACTAGGGGTGCACTAAAAATCTATTCATATACTGTATGAATTGTGATTCTGTCTTCTAACGATTCTAATGTATTCACAAGTTTCAAAATCAATGTTCTAAAGCAGCATTTCAAAATCCTGTTCCTCACGTTGCCCTGCTCTGCATCTCTCTCTCTCTCTCTCTCTCTCTCTCTCTCTCTCTCTCTCTCTCTCATTCAGATCAGCTCAGCTGCTCCAACAATGAACTGTTCCATTTATACACTTATTTTCACATGACTCATTTTCGCTATGACAAGCGTTAAACATTGACGCGCATGCGGTTGCCGTACTGTATTAAAGCTTTAATCATGATAAAACCGTATATTAAATGCTAACATAAGCAGTTGCATAATAACAGCATATCTAAAAGTATGAGAACAACAAACAAAAAACATAGGCCTACCATTAAAAGCCGTGCTTGCACAGGTTCTGCGTGATCCTCTTCACTAATATTCTCTGCATCTCAATCGGGCTCAAACTGAAAAGCTATATAGACAACGCCATTGTTTACAATACAACCGGAGCACATGCCACTGAGGTGAGGGGCGCACTAGAGGCGGTTTAGCCAATCACAACACACTGGGCCAGCTAACCAATCATAGCCTATTGTGTATTTCTGAGGGAGGGCCTTCACAGAACCAGGAAATCAACCGGCTGTGTTTATGCTAGCTGAAAAGCAGTGTACAATACAGGTAAAATATGTGAAAAATAGAGGGTTTTTTTTTTTTTTAAATGAAGCATGAACACATGTTGCTGTGCACCCCATAAACACAATCAAGCCTTCGAAAAAATCCACCAGAACACCCCTTTAAAAACAAAAGTAATAAGTAATAAATCAAAAATAACAGCGAGAAAGTCTTCACCCAAGGTGTGGCGTGGATGTTCTCCAAACATAACATTATATAGTCTTACATAAAATTTGCATTAATACAATAAGTCTCCTCCTTTCAAACTTCCATATTGGTCAGGCATTGTGAACACACACACACACACACACACACACACAACTCTCTATGTAAGCAGGAGACTAGTTTGCTATAGTTACCTAGGTACAGGATATGTGAACTTTATCACAGTTAACAAGTTCATAGTAGCAGAAGTTCAAATGGAAGAATTGCTGCATCTCTTGAAGAAGCAAGCGTGTCTATTTCTAAAATATTTTAACACCTTTAAAAGCGTAAGCGAGGTATATACATTTTCATCTGACAGCTTCTAAACCACAAAGCAACACTTCTAAACTTCTGAGAGGAAAAAATATCATAGCAGTTAACTAGAGTTTCATTCGCAACAGCATATGTTGCAAATACATCTCCTATTTTACTAAGTAAGCGAGATATAAGGGGAATGATCTGATTAGTTTGAAGGCAAGAGGATATAAATAAGAAAATAATGAGATTGTTGAGGGAAATGATCGTTTGCAGAAAAAAAGGAAATGTTAGTCATTTATATATGATCAACTGATTTTATGATTAATTTGAATATGATTCAATTTAACATTTCCTTCACTACAAAAAAATTACAAATGTCTAACATTTAAAAATACATCAAATGTTATATAAAAATTATATTTGAATGGCAATGTTAGTTTTTAAACATTTCTCAGATAATCAAAACTACTTGTTGAACAGCCACATCATCCAGTCACTTGTGCACATCATAAAAGCAGTTTCTTATTCTTTTGAACAAAACGAAAATGCTTTGGTACATTCATGCAGATGATTATGCACTAATATCTACTATTTACTACATTGACAATTGCTTTTGTCATGTTGATCAAAATATATTATTCTGGTTTCGGTGCCTTGCATAAGTCATTAAATGCAAAGTGGTTGAACTAGCTGTCAAGCATGTTTTCTATTCATTTTCACCAGACTTTATTTGCAAATATGTCCTGAATTGATGACTTGCGCAGGTGAATCTTGAGTTTCACTAATGAAAGGAAATGTAAAGCATTAGATCAACCAAAGATGCAGTTCTTTATAACAACTTAGAGGTGCATCTCATGAAGCTTAATTTGGCAAACATATATAGACAGAGCACAACACAGTGTTACAATTTCTGATAATGGAAGAACAATAAGAAAACCGAGTCAACAGCCAGGATGAAAAAGAGGAGGATGTGTGCTGGAAGGGTAAAGAGACAAAAAAGTGGAAGAAGCAGAAGAGGCCATTGATGGTACTGATATATTCATTGATAAAACACTTTCTTTTGAAAGATGATTTAGGATTTTGAGCAAGTTACAGATTTTTGCAGGTAATCCATTGTGTTGTGCTGTTGGTATAAATTGTTTTGAGAAATGCACTGATTTGCAAATGTTAAGAATGGATCAAGAAATGTACCAAAGCGGCTGAGGAAAAACTGTAATATATATTAAAAAAAACATTACTTTATATTTTAATCTTGTAATAACCCTAATCATTTTATTTACATATTAAAGATTAAACAAAACAAAACTAAATCTCACCATGTACAGTACACCAATGATCCTGCTTGAGTCAGTTGTCACCGTAATAGTACCCATTAGTATCCGTAGTATCCAGTATGTGAAAGTATCCATTTGCTTAAACACATAATCCCAGACCTCAAAAGTTGTCACTTTTGGTTCTTGCTTTCTCGCACACATACAAACAGAGAAGCTTCTGTGTAGAACTCTCACTGTAATCTAAAAAGCTCCACTATTTGTTGTCCTTTTAAATGTTTGTTGCAGGCAAATATCTTTAAAGCATTTTCAGAGCTCTTCCAAGCTGCTTCCTGCCGCCCTGCTCCATATGGGGTCTGTGCGTACCCCTCCTCCAGAGCCATATACGCCATTGACCTCATGCTTAAATGGGACCAGATGACAGAAGGTATATACCCTAGTTGGTCAAGTCACACTCTCTCCAATAGCCATGCTACATGAATTCAGATTAGAATACCTTTAACTTTGATTTTTGTTTCGGAGAGAAGTTTAACAAACAAGCCATTTGGTAAAAGGGTGTTATTCGTTATTAACCTCTGATGAAAAAGGTGGAATCAGCAGACAATAAATTGACAGTGTGATTTTAATTAGAAAATAAGGTGATAAAGTGAATGAGAAAATGAAATGTTTCTCTCTCTTCTCCAATCACCCTTGCTGTGTAAAGGCAACATAATGGCCATAAACAAAACATGGTGACCCAGAGCAAACTGAAAACATTCAGAGCGAGGACATATCATGGGATAAGATGTGGAACATACCAGGAAAGCTTGTTTCCACCACGGTCAAAAATTCAGTTGTGATATAAACAGTGGCAGTTAACTTTTAAATTTTTTATTCCGTGGAATTAAAAAAAAAAAAAAAAAAAAAAGAATTGTGAGATGTAAGCTTAGAATTCAAAGAAAAAAGTCAGAATTCCGAGTTGCAAACAGAATTGAGGGAAGAAAAGTTCAGATTCTGAGTTTATATCTTGCAGTTTTAACTTTTTTCTCAGAATTTTATCTTAAAATTGTGAAAAAAAATTCACAATTAATTTTATTTTCTAATTCGGTGGCAGAAACAGACTTCCATAACAAATCTGTAAAAAAAAAAAGGAATTACATCAGTTAAACTGCATAAATCTCCAATAGTTCCATCCTTTTTTTTTTTTTCTTTTTTTTTTCTTCAGGAGAACGTGTGATGCAGCCCCAGATACTGGAGGTGAATTTTAGCCCAGACTGTGAGCGGGCCTGTCGTTATCATCCCAAGTTTTACGACCACATGTTCCAAACACTGTTCCTGGATCAGACAGAACCGTGTCCTGTCACTCAGATTTTATGACCAACTTGTGCTGAATGACTGTCTCCATGTTTACAATAAATAAAGATAACTAATGCCCCTTTAACAGTTTTTGTCATTTTTTTTCTAATCAGCTGTGATGAATCGCTTACAGTGTGGTGGCTTCTGCCGCTTCGGTGAGAAATCACTCTCGAAGTCTTGAGGTTTTGATGCCAGAAGATACTTTATTATCAGAGACAATGAAGCTGAGAAACTCTGTAGAGAATCTTCTGAATCTGTGTCTGCACACTCTTTTATACAGTTTTTCCTCAAGGCGTGTTCAACACATTACACACACAGTCCTTGTACCCCAATACACTGTACACATTTTACTCTCCTGCAGTCCTTCATACACACAGGAAACATGATCATAATACAATAACTTGATTACTCTTCTGCAGGCCTCCTTACATACAGGAAACACATGATCAAAATAGTAGATTACACTCATGTCTATATTCACATTGATTTTGATTAATTTTCTACAACTATTTTAATGAAGGATGTGTGAATTTTGCTTTTATTTTAGTGGCTGATGCGATGAGATCCAGGCTCATAACAATTACAGAAGATAAAAACATGATATGATAACGATAACATTCTGCTAAAATTGTAACACTCTAAGAGATAGTCATCTAAATCTCTGAGTAATCCGAGCATAATGCTGAGAGCAAGAAGAGTGGAGGGAGCCCAGAAGCCAGTTATATATAGGCAGGAGAACTTGCATCTTCTTACAATATCACCAGATGTTTATGTCTGTTAAATGAATGTCAAGCGAACTTATCCATTGTGTCTAAATCTTGCCATACATTTCTCTACTGGGTCAGGACTAGGTCACGAAGGCATGACCCATGAAATACAGTAGGTAAAGTCAGATAAAAATAGCAATATGAGTTGTGGTTTTAACACCCTTTGAGCAGAAACAGCAGAGCTAGCAATCTTCAAATATCACCTTGCAAATGCCAGCTTTTGGAAAGAACATCTAGACAAATTCAGAGAACAATCTCCACACACAAAATGTTTTGAAAAGGTTTCCAACATCTTACCAAAACATTCTTGCAAAAAAATTAAAATTAAAAATTTCAACCATAACAAAAATGTACCTTTTATATATCAAACCAAAAATTTACTACGTGTATGGAATATGAATATAAAATTATATGAAGATCAAATAATAAATAACGAATATATAAGTAACATAAGACATTAATATGAATGATTAAGTGTAAAAAAAAAACAAAGAGAATAACTCAATGAATAATGTATAAATGAATATGGAAAAAGTTTAACAGGATTGGAAATTTGGATACACCAGAGAGAAAGATATATCCTTGAAAAACAAATCCTTTTAAGACAGTATTGTGTAAATTTAGTTTGAACTGCACATTTCGCGTATACGGTTTTTTTTTTTTTTTATGGTAACTGAATATAAAGTAAACGGTGGAGAGGAATCTAACAGCATTTAAATAAAAAAGTATAAAATGTATTAGAAATTAAAATTCAGGAAACGATTTAAATTAATTTTTCGATAACGCGTTGAGTCGCTATTGTACCGATTCACTGAAAAGAATCGAATCACATGGATGATTCCTAGTCGAATCGGACCCAGACGTCAAATTAAGCTGGTAAGTACATTTGCGCCTGTTTTACGCTTTGCTGTTTTATGGGGGTTAAAGTAAACATTTCTCAAGTAAAGCAAAACAGAGCTAAAGTCTAAGTATAGAAACAGCATATTTGGGCTACATCTACATCTAGCGGCATGTTTTTGATGTTTGCAATTGAATCGCGAATACGACTAATCACGCGCAGATCTGTGCATCGTGTAAAATACCCGTCAGTGTGGTGATAAATAATGCAGATCCTGCAAGTCATAAACACATTAATTGCCAGGCAAAAGGGCGCCAGTACTGGTGCGAATTGCCCCTCGTTGTCACTTGAGATGGTTTACGCAATGACCACAAGATCGCTGAAGAATGTAGTTCCCAGCCCCCATTCACACCCACAGGACATGCCTGCAAGAAAAGAGAAACAAGCAAAGACAGAATAACAAAGGCACTGCCATTTGTAGCTTAAAAAATACATTTGAAAATTCTATCAAATGCACGTCACAAAACATCTCAGAATGTATGAAATCCATTGCTGTTTTTGTAAACTTTCTTTTTTTTTAAACTACATATATTATTAATAGCTGAAAAGAAAATGCATAATTGTCTGCTGCAAATGCATCAATATGGTGAATTTGAAATAGGGTAATTTCACTGCTTAAGTAGGCTTTTTTTTTTTTTTGCCATGTACCTATTGTAACTTACCAATATAGAAAACAGTTCCCGACTGATATCCTCCAGGAGCTTCTGCAGCGCAAACAAAAGTTTTAATTATTGCTCATGCACAACATTTTAGAAACACTGTAAGCAATTCTAGGACTTGTGAGGTTAGTAAAGTTCACTTTTTACTCAATGTTTATAGAGATGCACCGACTGACCGGCCAGTGATCGGAGTCGGCCGATTTTTCGTCTCACGTCTTTCCAATTCCGAGCCGATCCTTTTATTGCCAGTGGCGCAGGCAATGACGTCACAGCCACGCGCACACTCACAGTCGCGTGCAAACGAGTCGTTTCGCTTGAGAATGATTCTAATTTTAATTGCATTCAGTGTAAACGGCGACTGATAATGTATTTATGTCGTGCCAGAGGAGGCTTGCACAGCCTGAGTGAGTGTGTGAGAGAGACAGCACACACAAAGTAACTCAGAAATTTATAGATGCATACTTCGGTAGAAAAAAAGAGATATTTACAAAATATGATTTAGATAAGCAACATTATACGGCCATGATGTTTCCCCGCATATCAATATCAACACGATTGCAATGTGACACTGATTTTATACAATAGTATTTCAATGAGAAGTTAAAATTAAGTGACTTAGATTTTAGACAAGATATTGACTTTTTGCTCAATTTCGCTGACGAAAATAGTTCCGATCAAAGCCACAGCAGAACTGTTGTGTGCCTCTGAGTAACACACAGCGGTGTTTCGTTACTGAATGAATCCACGTTTTTGAACGAATCGAGTGAGTCAGTGATTCAGTGGCCCATTCATAAGGACAGTCACTTGCCTCGTTTCTGAATGAATCAGCCGGTTGAATGAATGAATAAATGACTCACTCATTTAGTCATATTTAAAAGTATCATTGCATTTTTTCAACATTTATTTGTATGTTTAAAAAAATATATAAAACATTAATCTTATAAAATTATTTATGCATTTGAAATTTCGCAGTGTAAATGCATTTATGGCACCTCAGCTTCATCAAACTGTGTAAATACATCTAATGCCACTTCAGATGCAGCTTCTGTTTCCTCAGCAGTGGAAAGATGGAGTTTGTTAATACTAATTTCATTTCAAGGGTAACAACTCTACAGTTTCTTATTATGCTAACTGAATTAATTGAAACAATGTCAGAATTTGATGTGAAAGCTGACACATTTAATAAGGTTTGGGGGGAAAAATGACCATTTATAAACAGTGGGAAATGACATCTGTTTTGTTACATACAGCAACTCATTTCAAGTTAACTATTTCTTCCTCTTATCAGTCACAGAGCACTTTATTTTGAGAGTTGTTTAAGTGAGAGAAAATCTGTTATTTAGTCCAGATTGGGGGAATTGTAATGTTTAATAATTTCCTTTATGATGTAAATAAATTTTGCATTGAAATTTGCATAGATTTTTGTTTGTATATGCTGTCAATTATAGTTCTTAGAAAGAAAATCGGAATCGGCAAAAATCGGTATCGGCAGGTCACACTTCCAAAAAATCGGAAATCGGAATCGGCCAGGAAAATTGCAATCGGTGCATATTGCAAGGAGATATTACACCTCCTTAATTTGATTGAATGTCACCATTAAAAAGATAAATGAAATAACTGTGGCGGGAATATTGGGGAGATTCCAAAAAGGAGGAGGAGCACCTGGAATGAGCTCTATGGCCAAGAACTGTATAAAAGTGTGAGTTGCAAGTGTGATTGTTAGATGGCATCTCGGCTGGATGAATTAACTTTGAAATTATCTGGATATTCTTGTTTTTAGAGATTTTTCAGGAAAAGAGTGAGTATAAGAGATGTATTGCATTCATGTCTAAGAGGAACTAAGCACTTGTTTAAAAATAAATCACAAGAGCTCCTCAGGAAATCTGAATTTAGCTCATTGGTGCATAGTGCCCAAGAGAAAGCAGTAAATTATACGTTGACAGTAGACATGAGTAGGACATTGTTTCCAAGTAGATCTTAAACTGAAAACCATATACTATATAATGCAGAGTCTTGCATTATAAAAACTTTAGTATGAGCCGAATACATCAAAATCCCACTATAGATGGTTTCAGTATGCTGATCTCTTTAATAAATTGTTAATATTATCTAAAATATTAACATATGATGTGGACATGAAAATGCAGTTTATACAGCATTGTTTCATTATTAGTTTATTGTCATTTCTGATTATGCATTATCAATGTGTAAATGTGTAATAGAAACAAAACGTCATTCAACACTGTGTCGTGGATTTGCCTGAAGGAGAATTTGATGGAAACAAAGCCCTTGCTGTATCTTACGCAAGTTAAAACAAGCTCAGTAGTTTCCTGTCACCCCCTGAACAGCGTCATCATGCTTGCCTAAAGTTTCATGTTGGCTCACATGATACAGAACATATGAATCATTATGAGGTTGAGAGTTATAGGAATTGTTCAGAAAACTTCTAAAATGTTTAGGCGATTGTGCTGTTCACTGATTTGGGATGCTTTGTGATACATTTTGCTATTGCAACAACAATAAGAAAAGCATTGGCGTCCAACTTTAGATTATGCAACCCATGCGGTTTATGTTGTCGTCAGGGGTTGTATTGTCAGGTTAGGTGGTGTTTGGGCTGTGATGATGTCAATGGACAGGATGTTGTGGGTTTCACACCCCTGTGCTTCAATGCCTCGCAGAACAATTTTCAGTTGTTTTTTTTTTTGCAAAAAGGAAGCAAGAGCAAAGAAGCAAGCATAGACAGGATGTTTAATGCGGAGGACAGCTATACAGCACTAACTAAATGGCTGTCATTCTGAGTGTTAAAATATATTGCATTCTCTCAAAACAATACTTTTGTGGTGGTATTAAAATATTCATGATGCTATAGTATATTTTTATCATTATTCATATATAACATAAGCAAAACTATGATATTGTAAGGTTACACAAGTTCATATTCACTCAGTGTTTACCAGTCTCTCTATTGCATGAAAAATATCAACTGGCTGGATGTATGCCACCATTAAAAACAAGCCAGGAGATTAATGAAATAACTGTGGTGCGAGTATTCGGGAGATTCCAAGATGGAAACAGAGGAGCACCTGCAATGAGATCTTTGGTACTGTATAAAAAGTGTGAGTTGCAAGTGTGATTGTTAGATGTTCTGTTAGCTCGGTGTCTGGATCAATAAACTTAATAAAACATTTTGGCATCTGGAAGTTATTAACATGAGAGTTTTTTTTTTCTTTGGAAAACAGTTCTATAACAATGCATATTACTGTCAAAATGCAAAATCAAAACAAAATTTAATAATATGCTCTGCATATCAGTTATAGGGCAAGCTTAAAATAACTGTAAGTGAATGCGAATGAATATTGATCGCTCTCTCTCCAGGGTGTGTGTTTGCTTTATTAACAATGTTGAGAGCAGATAATTTAAAACAAGAAGAAACATAATACCTTACATGTGGATATTTACATTACTTTGTGGTAGGTGATAAGCGGTGGGCGGAGGATGTGTCTTAAGACAGCCCCTTCTTTTGTCATGCCCTGGCATTTCACTGCATGTGCGTGTATCACAACTTCAGAAGATTGCGAAGCGACTCGAGTCTCATCCGCGCTCCTTAAACTTTGATGGCAGTAATGGATGCACGTTTTGCAAGTTTAATACGTTAAAACCAAGAGTTTCCGGGATTCTCGTGCGGATTAAATCTTTGTTTTGAACAGGAGAAGTTTGGAGAGCTGAAGTAGACACGGAGTCGATGCGGAGATGCATTGTAAATTGTGAGTAGCCTACACGGAGTTAAGAATATTAAAACTTAGCTGTGAATTAGAGAGGATGCTCAAAAGCGCGTGGTTGATTTTACGGAAATGTTTCTGTCTTTTAAATAATTATTAGTATATGTTGTTTTTAGTGCGCTGCACAAATTTCTTACATCGTTGTTCATGCATTTTTACATTGCCCACCCACTTCATTTCACACCCTTTGCAAGTTTCAAAAAGACGTTTTAACTGTTTTTACGTTAGCTGCTAGATCATACTTTAATCACCAGTAAATTATTCAATAGTGAATAGTTAATTCAAAGTAGTAAGTTATGTGTATATTAGATGCAAACGGCCAGGGGCGTTTGGAACGCAGTTTTCCTGATAGGGAGAGATTTGGGCCCAGAAAACCCAGCGGCGCCCCTGCAGGCAGCGTTGTCCGTCGCATGAATGAACCGCAGTAAAATTTAATTACTTATGAATTAATGAGCTGAGAAATATGACAATGTTGTAACCGTCTCTTGTGTTCCGTATTTTTAATCTGCTATTTAGAACAAACGAAACAATCTGATAATTCACTAAAACTCATTCACGCTCCTTATTGTTTAGGAGTAGAACGGGATAGTAAAAGAGAAAGTAAAGAGCACCACCTACAGTTTGTTGAAACCAAACCTGCAAATACATCAGTAAGCGATGAAAAAAGTTCGTTATTAATGTGAATCTTGTAGCTACTGTAGGTAAAGACAATGTTATTTTGGACGCATCATGTTATGTAGGCTACTCAAGAAAGGAGTAATGTCTGCTAAAAATCCTGCTTTACCATCACAGGAATAAATAAATTACATTTTAAATTATATTCCAACATAATTAGTTTTTTTTAATCATCACAATAGCCCCCCTAAAATATTGGTGCTACTTATTCATTAGCTTCTAATAGGCTACTTTGGTGTTACTTGTCACTTTATACTTGGTAGTAATTAAAAAATAAGTCCTTATTTTATTAATTCAAATAAATGAAGGAATACAGGTTAAAACAGGTTGTTTTGCAATAATTGCTAAAATTCAGTTGAGATGAGGATGTTTGTAGTCTCTGCATATATCATGGAATTAAAAAGGTTTCTTTTATGTGCTTTCACTTCCACATGACATAAGTACAGAAGCCTCATATTGCACTAAAAATGAACACTGAACTACAGTTAGACAGCTTTTAAGGTCAAGACTGGTCACAGCTCAATACAGGAATACAGGGATCCTATGAACTGTGAACAACAGCTGTCAGTGTTTGAGGGGGGTTGATTGCACCAGCTGTGTGTAACTTAATTAGCCTAGTTCCAATGTAAAGGGGCACAAAGTAACAACTTATATACTATACGGGGTTCCCAAACACGTTCCTGGAGCCTCCACAACACTGCACATTTTGCATGTCTCCTTTGTCTGACACCCATTTCAGGTCTTGGAGTTGCTACTAATGAGCTGATGAGTTGAATCAAGTGTGACTGATAATGCAAAATGTGCAGTGTTGGGGAGGCTCCAGGAACGTGTTTGGGAACCCCTGTACTATACTAAATATTTTTGTTTTGTACTATTAAACTTTTTGCTGTTATTGTGTAATTTAGCAGTAAGATATAGAAATAATATTGTCATACTAACAAGAGAATGTAAATCATGGAAGCAATCAATATACTGAATAATGTGTTAAATTGGTTTAAAACTGAGTGTCTGAGTATAGACTGTGAGTTTACATGAGCAGTGGTGGAAATTTCCATGCCAGGTGCAGACAACAAGGACATCAAAAAGGGAGGAATAACCTCCAGACAATGGGAGGCCTTTCAATTTTAAAAAGAGCAGTTTCAGCAATATTCCACCATTAAATAATGAACAAGGAGGGCTACAAAATAATGGTGGTGGACCAATCAGACATGGTAAACAAGCATAGAGCGTCACAACTTTGATACATTGGTAAAGATAAGAAAGTGTATAAAATATGATGTTCGAACAAGTAGAAACCAGAGACAGTGGATGTGGCGGCTGTATTCTCTCGGCTTTGTTTTATAATAAAGTCATTTTTCTTTGACATCTGAAACTTTGCTGTTTTGAGCTTCTCTGACTGCACTGACTGAGATCCAGACAAAAAGACCATCTCTGTGCCACGACACTGTTTATGAGTCTAAGGCTGTCATTTATTTTAGTGATATTTTTAAGATTAGCCAGGACATTAAAAAAACAGCAGAGCACTTTTAAATGTGATATGAAATTTAAAGAGGAGTGACGTGAACATTCATTTTAACATTTCATTAAATAAACATCTACTGAGAATTGCATACATTGACTAAAATATGTTTGATAAAAGTGAAATGTGTAATTTAGTGTGATGCGTTGAGATAATTATTGACAGTGGAGAGGTGAATTATTGTAATCACCATTTTATTACCAATAAGATTAAATGCATGAAAAAATGAGTAAAATAAGATCTGCGTATAGAATCTTGGCACCAAAGCAATGAACAAAAGGACCCCTTGATACAGAGCAGAAAGTGTAGCACTCATGATAACTAAACGCTGTTTATACCCTTGTTCTAATCAGATAATAGGGTCATGCATCGTCATGCATCTTGTGACTGGGTCAGCTTGACCTATCAATGCTGCATCTGATAGATGTTGTGGTTTTGACACATTCAGGGAGAATATCAGATAAGAAAACATGACACAAAAACCTATGAAGAGATATAATATATAACATCACAGAAGTTAACACTAATAAATTCATGTAATAACCCAGAAGTATTAGTTAAACTATTAAAGAGGATTAGATAAAGTAAAAACATGAACAAAATGTAAATGTAAATGATTTATATAATTTAAAATATAAATGTTGAATATGAATTGAAAATAAAAATGAACAAATCAGTAATATTAATAAAGGAAAATATAAGTATGGAAATGAACATTGGAATTTTGGATACACCATAATGTCATCATTATGCAAAAATAATGACATCCTTATTCATATGCATCTCTGCAAATTACGCTTGGACACTTCATCCTCAGTTAAGTTTCAGTAATTGATTCTGCTATTTTCTTGTTTATCACTGTGAAGCTGTTTTGACACAATCTGTATTGTATAAAGCACTATAGAAATAAATGTGACTTGATTTGACTTCAGTGTTCTTTCTTAGATTTTCGAGTGTTATATGACCTAATTTCTGTATTTTTTTTTTTTTTTTTAGAACTCTTTATTGAATAACTCAGCATAAGAGCAACCATGCAGGGATACACATGGAGTTCAAATCAGCGTCCTTCGCAAAGGTACCATGAACGGTCTCCACCACAGTACCAAGAACGTTCTCCACCTCAGTACCATGAACGGTCTCCACCACAGTACCAAGAACGGTCTCCACCACAGTACCAAGAACGGTCTCCACCTCAGTACCACGAACGGTCTCCACCTCAGTACCAAGCACAATTCCCACCTAATTACCATGCTGTCAGGAATGATCAACCCAGTGCGTTCCAGGTCATCCCGCAACGGCAAACCACATTACAGACAAGATATTCCAATGGACAACAAGAGGCTGCAAATCAGTGGAATGCTTGCTCAGGCAGTGTGGACTCTTCCACTTTTCAACAAAACTCAAATGGACATGATTGGTTGAAACGGACAAACCAGATCCATCCCCAGCACCCATTTGCAGCCACCCACATACAGCAGCACTACCCATCTGACAACCCCAACGCATACAGGTATCATGCCCAATTCGTGCAATGGCATGATTCCTCCCCACAGAACTACAGAAACACAGGCTATAGTCAAGCTCCAATGTATTGGTCTCCACAGTCAGACCATGGCAGCTCTGTGGGTAACAGCAGGGGTTGGAGTTCCCACATTTCCAACAATGGCAGCTCTTGTTCCATAAACAATCAGGAACAATTTCAGGCTCCTAGAACGGCTGCTCATCATCACCATCAACAACAACAACAAGAGTTCTCTAGACAATATTCAGGCCAAAAACGAAAACGCCACACACAACCCTCTTCTCGGGCCTCCCAAAAAATTCCTAACAATCAAGCTCAGAGCAGAACTGAGGCCAATCGTACCTCATGCAACTCTATGACACCACCTTCTGGAGCACAGTGCAACATTTCATTGCCTTCCAATAATTTAAACCAAACTGTTGACCAGAACCGGCCAGAACTTGGGTCAAACGGAGGTCCAGATGTATCGGCGACCCAGCCTCAGAATAATCAAAATGCTGGACATCAGTCTCAGGGCACAAACAATGGGACATGTAACGTTAATCAGACCACTCAAACGACACAGACCAGTAAACCCCAGCTTCAGCCCCTCTCTAAAACTGATTTTAACTTGTCATCTTATGCTGACTCGATAATATATAGATTACTGTGTTCAAAAGATAATGAACAATCAGATGAAAGAACTGCACATCAGAACACTCGTCCAGACCAGTCGGAGGTTTGTGCATCCAAAAGGACTGACAATCACTCAAAGGAACCTTTTTCTGAACCAAGAGCACAGTGTACAGTTGAACCGCCCAGCAAAAGAATAAAGTATGCTGTGATTCAGAGAGACTGTTGGAACAAAGTAACAATAGTGTCCAAAGACAAAAGTGATTTTGGGGTGCAGTCTCCCCAAACTGGTACCCATCAGACAAGTAGCGATGAGAACAGACGTAAAGGAACGAGCCAACACAACATACAGTACAGTATGGACCCAGCAGACTGTCTTGAAGTGGTCTTTGCACTACAGAAAGCTGCTCAGCAAAGTCACAAGGCCATAGCCATCGTTCCACCCATTTCCCAGCAGATCTCAAACGCTGCACCAACGGCTGATACCAGCCCAAAAAAAGCTGAAAGTCCACCGTTAAAGATTGATTGCGTTTGGTCACTTGCTGAAGAGTCTAATGAACAAACAACTGAAAATGACAAACTGTCTGAATCCTCCTCACAAATGGCTCAACAGGACAACAAAAGCCTTGAAAACACGACTGAAAGCAACATCGCAGACCCTGATGCATGCTCTGCTGCTAGCCCAGTTGAATGTCAAAATTATGTGCACCAAAGTGACTGTGATTCAAATGATCCTTCATTTGACTTGTCCAGTGTGCCAGTGATTGAGCACACACTGGAGAAACTGATGGACTTAGCAAAGTCTTTAGAGATGACAGAGTTATCGGCCGGATGTCTTGAGAATTCTGAGAGCGTTTTAGAAAGGATCTTGAAACTCTACTGGAATGGGAAAGCTTCCAATATGTTGGAGCCTTTGAAATCATTTGGAGAGGTACTGCACTTATCCATAATACATGCAAAGGATTACGGGTCTGTGGTATTTAAAAGCATCAAAACGGAAAACCTGAAGAAGCTAGCTCATTGCGACATTCTCAAAAATGAGATGTATTCATCGTCAGAGGAGTTCAGGCCTTCTTGGTTAAATGTTGATGGACAGCCAGCTGATATTGAAAAGGTGCTTTCAGAGCCACCGTTGGATGACGCAACTGTGTTCAAGGCAGCATCACAGACTTTTTCAGATAACACTGTTGTCGCTTCACCCGGTTTAGGTGTGAATTCCCTCACAGACGTGCCATCCGTGGAGAAAAGTGTGAATCCACACACATGCAGTCCAACAGATCTTTTCATACAAAAGGCAGGAAATGACAGTGAGGAAGTGACTGCGGAAAACAATGGGCATTCATATGTAGTGCTCGGAAAAGAAGGAGAGAAAGAGACATTCAAGAAGCAAGAGGACATCAATCAAAACCAAAATTTTAACACAGAAGCCTCAGACATATCACCTTTAGGTGAAAGGTCTACAGAGAAACTTTCAGACCTCGGCAATGCAAAAGAAGTATTCAGACAAGATCAAGAGCAAACACGTGATAATGTATCAGATTCACCGTCTCTGAGCCCTGGAGACAGTGCTTCAGATAGTGTAAAAAACTCTGAGGTGTCTTTCTCTACTGAGACTCATTGTACCTCCATGGATACATGGCAGGTAGAAGATATTTCTGATGATGAAAATCCAGGCAATAAAGAGGCTCTGAATAACTCCTCAGACACTTGGCCGGTAGAAGATATTTCCGATGATGAAAATCCAGGCAATAAGGAGGCTCTTAATAACACCTCAGATATCTGGCTGGTAGAGGATATTTCTGATGAAGAAAATTCTGGAAATAAAGAGGTTCTTCTTAATTCCTCAAACATCTGGCAGGTGGAAGACATCTCTGATAATGAGAGTCCAGGCAATATGGACACTCCTAATAACTCCTCAGACATATGTGCGGTGGAAGATGTTTCTGCTGATGAAAATTCAAGCAATGATTCCTTGTTTATGGGAATCACGGTGCTGTCATCCGAAGATGCTAAAACATTTTTCCAACAGTTTGAAAAGGAACCTGAATGTAACATCAAAACCAAATCTCAATCCAACTTTGAGCACCCAGATATTGTAGCGTGCTTTGATGCACTTAACCATAAGTACAACAAAGCAAATACTTGCTCTCGCTGTGGTAAAGAAATTGCAAAATCAAGTTCCACTAATGTGACAAAGACAGACAGTGATGCTGATCTTTTTTGCCAAGAGTGTTGGGAACAGGCACCACTTTTTGAGCTAGAAGAGGAGCCAAATGAGGCCAATCTTCCGGGCTCTGCTGCTAAACCCAAAAAATTGGGTCAAAATTATAGTCTGCCATGTCTTAAGTTGGAAGTCAATGAGCCAAATTTGGCTTCAACAAAGGAATGCATTGTGTATGAAGGACTGAAAGGACAAAAAAGTGATTGTCTGGTCAAATCAAAATATTGTAGTCCACCATCTCTTAAAACAGAAGTCAAGGAGTCAACTGTTGCATCAAATGATGAATGCATTGTGTATGAAGGACTGGCAGGACAAAAGAGTGCCTTTTTGGTCAAATCAGAACAAGGACACAATTGTAGTTTGCCATCTGTTGAACCAAAAGACAAGAAGCCAAATGTTGCTCTACCGGAGACATGCATTGCAGAAGAAGAACTGACAGGACAAAAAAGAAATTGTATGGTAAAATCAGAAATGGTAGAAAACCGGAGTCAACCATCTCTTAAACCAGAAATCAAGGAGCCAACTGTTGCTTCAACAAAGAAATGCATTGCAGGACAAGGACAAAAAAGTGACAGTATGATACACTCAGAACTGAGACAAAATTGTAGTCCGCCATCTATTAAACTACAAGTAGAGATGCCAAAAATTTCTTCTCCAGAAGAATGCATTGCTGATGAAGGACTGAGAAGCCCAAAAAGAAACAGTATGGCAAAATCAGAAATGGGACAAAATCGTAGTTCACCATCTTTTGAACTGAAAGTCAAGGAGGCAAACTTTGTTTTACCAAAGACATGCATTGCAGATGAAGGACAGATAGGTCAAAAAAGTGACTGTATGGGAGAATCAGAACTGGGACAAAATCGTAGCCCACAATGTCTTAAACTAGAAGTTAAGGAGCCAACTGTTGCTTCAGCAGAGGATTGCATTGCAGATAAAGGACTTACAGGGCCAAAATGTGACAGTAATGAAATTCAGGGGCCAGCTGAGAGGGAGCTAACCAAGATTCAACCAAATAAGCAGAAAAATGAAAAAATGGAGAAAATTAGAGTACCCAAGCCCCAATCTCTCACGCAATGCAGAAAAGCATTTCCAAAGAAAACTGTGTTTTCCAAGCATAAGCTAAAATCTGGTAGCACTAGTACTGGTTCTGATGATTCTGTGCTTTTCGCTCCAGATATTGTGGTTAAAATGAACCGGTCACAAAAGAAAAAACTACCTAGTGTATCTGCAAACAAACGCCGTAGTGGTGAGAGTCAGAACTGCAGTAAGCTGAAAAAATTCAAAGAACACCGGCAACAAAGACGAGATAATCCTAACAGAACCTCAGCGAACCATGGAGAAAACCGGCAGAAAGTGACAGAGAAAGTGTCCGGTCAATCAAATGATACACCATCCCAGGGGTCAGAATCGAAGCCAGAGCTTCATGGTATTTTGTCTGTGAATAAAATAAAAAGAACCGAGCCAAAGAAAGTGAGATTTAACTTATATGGGTCCAAAACAGAAAAACAGTACTATGCCCCAGAACGGCGTTTTTCAGCTCCTCCTACCTTAACTGTCTCTGATTACAAAGACTATACCGATGTGCTTTCTGCTAAACAAAAAGTTCTCAACCAGTGGAGTAGCACATTTATACCTAAAACAAAGAAGACTTGTCCTCCCAGGTCACCACAGGGGGGATCACCACAGAAGAAAAAACCACAGAAACCTCAGGATCTCTTAAAGTCAAATATGAGTGCATTAAAAAGCCATTTGACTCACAGAGCCAAGCTATTATCTAGTAGTGACAGAGAGAGAAGTCACTTTAGAAAACCATTTTTTCATCAAAAGCTTAGGAAAACACTAAGCAGCTAACCTGTGTCGAAGTTGCTTAATTATTGCTTTTATTATGTTTACTTAAATATGTTTACACATAATAGTTGTAGCTGTAGTGTGTGATGACAGCTTTCTGTTGATGACTGAAAACGATGAATGTTTTTTTTTATTATTATTTTTATTGAGAGCTAAATAAAGTTTATTTTTCTAGAGCATTATTGTTTGACATTCTGTATGTGACTGAATCATGTCTTTGAGTGCAGTCATTTTGCAATGTTACTTTGTTTTAATTTTTTTTTTTTTACTACTTCTGAATGTTGTTGCATAATTTTTTTTACTATTTGAAGTACTTCTGAATGTTGTTGCATAATGTGAAAAATAAATATATATTGTATTTACAAATACATGACTGGAAAGTTTACTGGTAAGGCATTGTGTCACTTAATACATTTTGTAAATAACTTGTTCTGTTTGTGTTTCAAGCTTCTTTGGTTATACTGCAGAAACTTTCATGTCTTAAAACATTCACCACAAGTTCAAGTCACTCATACTTTAATCACTTTATCACACAATTATGATGTGTAAGATTATTCATTTAATAATTATTATTATTATATTATATTATTATATTATATATATTTTTTTACAGTACAGATTGGTGTAGAAAAATGCAGCAAAAGTGGTTTTATATAGTGGTTTAACTGAAATACAAAAAAAGATCAATAGAAAAACAGCTATTTTGAATTGAAATAATATTTTACACCTATTGTTATTTCTTTCATTTTTAAGGTATTCTCATTAAAGACTTCTATGAATGAACACACACACGTTCTCACGGTTTCGAAGTCACGTGGTGTGCCTTTTTTAATCAGTGATCTGGATAGACCAATCACATTCGTTGATGATTTAGGATTAGGATTTAACTCGTTTGATTGAGAGTTCGAAGGTGAAAATCTCCGTGTGTAAATCAGTTAACGATAATTACATTTCTTTTTAAAGGATTCTACTTTAAAAAGTACACCAAATGCACTTATGTAGGCTACTTATTTTAACACCTCGGGTTTGCTTTCAGTACACCATAATTCAGTAAACCGACCAGAGAAGTATTTTCATGTTTGTTAAAAATGAGTCCTGTCTGAATATACCGTTCTTCAACTTGATTGTTTCATGCAATAGTATATGTAGACATATTGAGGGGTGGTGTACCCCTTTCATCCAATAGGAATATGCATTACATATGTGCATTATATAAGACAGGAATATGTGTTATATAAAATGGGAATATAGGCAGGAAGTTCTGGACATATTAAGAGAAGCGTTTCTTCCCAGATGCATCCTGAACTCCAGGGGAGATAGGCCTATACATATATGCACATGTGTATAAAAGATAGGAAGAGGGAGAGAGGACGGGAAACAAAAGGAGGAAGGAGAGGAAACACCCAAAATGTTTAGCAGAGAAATCAGAACTATCCGGTTTGTTAATGATTCACTCTTTTGGGTCGATACTTTTTTACGATTTTGTTCAACGTTAACTCGTTAAAAGTGGTCTGAATCATTAAAATTGCTCACTCACAAATGAGTCATTTGGTGGGGTTTCAGTAGCCTACTATGGTATACATCAAACTATACTATTATAATACAATAGTACGGTCACAGTAGACTACATTTTAATAGGACACTTTTACAATACACACATTGAAACATATATTGAATAAACATACAATAAAAACTGGGAATAAAAGTAAAGCTGTAAAGAGACTAAAGAAGTGTTTACTTTCCTTCATTAAAGAGTCTATGAACCAAGAGTAATACATAAACATTACCAAACATTATGCAGTTAATCAAGCATACAGTAATTAATAATAAAAACCTAAATGTAATTTAAGGTAACACTTTCTTGTAAGTTGTCCTTGTTACACGTTACTTGTACTTACTATTATAATAACAGTGCAAGTAACTCTAAGCCAAAACCTAATCCTAAACCTAACCATATAGTAAGTACATGTAGTTAATTAATATTACTCAGTACTTAAATGTATGATTACAGTGAAACAGGGAAACCTTAAAATAAAGTGTAACCTAATTTAATGATTCTTATGAAACCCTTAGTAGTCTACTCGCCTGTGGCTGTTGTACCAGACATAAAAGTAGCTGCTATAACAGATGGGCATTAGATGCACTTCGTCTTTTAGACCACCAGATGGTGGTAAAGAGAACCAACCTCAACCTGAGATTCAATAACCACTTATTAACTCAATAAATAATTAATTAAATAAAGTGTTTCACAAAAATTATTCAGTCAAAAATAGCTTTATTGGCCAATATGCTCACATACACACACAAATAAATTTCTTTCTGGTTCACGGAAGCATTGAGTACAAAAATCTACATTAGTGGTGTTGATGATTCATTTTACTTGAATCTTTTTCTTCTGTTCAGATTCGTTCATTGAGTCATGCATGAGTCATGGTTGAGGAGATTCCTCCCTTCCATGTTAAAAACAAAGCGCTTCGAGTAGCCAGAAAAGCGCAATATAAATGTAACAAATTGGACTTCTCATCATTACATCATTACACCACAGGGTGGCGTACAGTGAATGTCTTTTTGAGCGTTGAATCATTGAATGAATATCAAAAGCAGAATGACAGAAACCTCACAAAGTGAAATGTACAGATTTGCTAGAACATAAATATATTTAATTTACATAATGTACATTTTATGCATCCCAGTGATGTTGCTCATCTCAGTGAAGCATCCAAGAACCTGAAAGCAAATGAAACAATCAGTCAATTATACAGTTTAATTCAACAGTGAAGACAAAAAATAAATCAAATCAAATCATTTTTGTGTTGCTGAGTTTTGGATACTAAAATAAATTAGTGTACATTAGTAACGGTTTTTACTGTTTATTGCATTATTTGCACTTAATTTTTTTATTTGTTGGGTTACATGTCATTTGATGACATTTTAGAGTGCATTTTATACCCTTACTGATGTACTTCTGCGTGTCACCATCATTGTGGTTTGCAGAATCTTGATTCTTTAAAAAGGAATATTCCACCTTTATATTTGGAAACATTATGGAGCTGTGAGATATATGAAATTTAGCTGAAATTTAGTTTATTGCTGTTTTGTAAGATAAGGGTTGTAGCACTGTTTTGAATGCAAACTGATGTCAACTTTTTGTGGACGAGCTTAAATTTAGAAATGTCCAAACATCAGTAAGGATATTATTGTTATTGTCAAATATTGGCATTTTAAGTCAAATTTGATAATCTGCTTTAGTGAGCAACTGGTTGCTCAGGTTGATGAAACATGACCTTCTTATCTCAGATAATATTTTATCGAAAATTCTTCGAAAAAAGTTAATAAAAAAATAAAAACGTGCCTTTGTCAAAAAAAACCTTCATTCTAAAGACACTGTTGATTGTAGGCTTGCTTCAAAACAAACTCTGTGACACAAAAGATAATTGTTTGCCTCTCAACCTGAAAAACTTGGTTTAAATTTCCGCATTAAATTACATGATTACATTTTTACTATCATACTAAAATAATCACCTCACTGTCCTTTCATCAAAGTCTTGGTTTAAACCCCACAATGATTGTTAGTTTTATATCTTATAATACAAGGCTCTCAATAAAACACCATCTAAAACACCTGCTAACTCTCCAGACTCAGTGGCTCAGGTGGTAAAGAATAGTGTTTTAATTATGGAGATCTGAGTTCAAATCCCACTATTGCTTACGTTATTGTTCAAGCCTTTGTCAGTTTTTTTTAAAGCCTTAATTTAAAGACACTGAGTTGTTTGAAGGCTTGTTTCACCACAGCCTTTGTGGTGCAGAAGATAATCATTTGCCTTTGAATTTGACAGCCTAGGTTCATATCCACATTTTTGTTTATTTCATATATTAATGCATTGTCAGGACTTTCATCAAATTATTGTCAGAAACAATACTTTGCAAAGGATAATTGTTTGACTTTCAACATGAAAAATGGTTTAAATCCCACAACTTTTAAATTGTATGATTGTTAATTGTCAGGCCAGCAATAAGCGTTTATTGAGTTCACTGACTCAATGCATTGCTCGCATTAGTTTCTTTAATGGGAAAGCAGAACGTTAGGCTATATCAATAAAACGTTTTGTAAATATATTTATGACTTTGTTTTATTTGTATTAAATGACATTTTATGTAATATGCAAACGTTTTCTGCTAAGAGGGCGCATTAAAAGTTCGTTTTAGGTTCTAAATGCGGTGGATGTTCGGAAGGGAGCGTCCGAAAATTCCACCGACTTTGCTAAAAATTCCAAATTCAAGGCTTCATTCAAATGAAAAACCCATAAAATCATATTCTCACATTCGAATGACTGTAGTTGGTTCATGCCTGACTACAACCTGTGGGGACATACTACAGCATTTAGAATGTGAAAATATAACTTTGTGAAACAATCGACCCCTAAAGGGAGCAGCTGAGGTAGGGAGAGATTTTGTGAAATAATTGGTTTAGTTTTCATAAAAAGTTTACATACACCTCTCAGAAGCTGCACAATATTAATAAATTTAACAAAATAAGAGGGGTCGTAAAAATGACATTTTGTTTTTAAAGTTCTGCCTTGAATAAGCTATTACACTACACATAACCCATGATTACATTACAGGTCAGAAGTGTATTGTTGAGTCATAATGCTGTGTGTCATTGCCTGGATGACAATTCAGTTCAGTTGGTTAAGTTGAATATCCGCTGGACGCAAGCAGCGTAGAGGATACATCTTGCACTTGTTTACGAATTGAATGAAAACAGCGCAGCTGACACATCCAGCGGATATTCTCCAAAATGGCGCTACACTGACACAGAGGAGACGAATTATTGAATAAAATCATTTTTTGTTTTCTTTGCGCAGAAAAAGTGTTCTCGTCGCTTCATTAAATTCAGATTGAACCACTGATGGCAGATGGACTATTACGATGCTTTTCATACTTTTATGGACCTTGACAGTGCAATTTACTATGCAGTCAATGGGACAGACTCACAAGCCTTCCGGTTTTCATCCAAAATATCTTAAATTGTGTTCCGAAGACGAACGAAGCTTTTACGAGTTTGGAACGACATGGGGGTAAGTGATTAATGACAAAATTTTCATTTTCAAGTCAAGTCAAGTCGAGCTTTATTGTCATTCCGCTACATGTGTGGACATACAATGGAACGAAATGTCGTGTCTCGCAGGACCACGGTGCTACATAAATAAACATAATTACGAACATACAACACTAGACTAACAGTTTTTGACCTACAT
>JAFVLL020020674.1:0-29578 GCA_021397915.2 Tor tambroides | reverse complement strand
CAGAAATACAACATTTTGGACAAAAAAAAAAAAAAAAGGTTGTGCATTTTTAAGCAAAACACATTCAGATGTCATATTTTTTCACCTGTAAATAATTATATGAATAATTGAAATTGCATTCAATAAACAGAACAAACAGACAAACACACACACACATATACCGTAATACACCTAGAACATGGATTGCAGTAAAAACTCATCTTTGGCAGGGAAGCGTTGTCTCTTAATTGACGAGATATATCGTCAATGGCGAGGAAAGAGTTAACAACTTGAGAAGTAAAAAAAGCTGTGTCTGTAAGAAAAAAAATCAATCACGTTGTTTTTAACTTCAAACTTCTCTCTAAAATGCGAGTCTACTATCCATAATATTGCTTTCTCCAGTTAAAAAGTCATCTTGTCAAAATCAGGATAGAGATATGCACAGATCAAGCACCATTTACAAGTGAAAACAGTCCAAAAGAGCTCTAAGCAAATATGTTGGTGGATTTTGATGTGAGAGGAAAACAGGAGATGAACTCATATTTTGGCCAGAAGCAATGGTTTGAAGTTTTTGTAAGATGGTTTATTTATTTTATTTATTTATGTATATATATGTATTTGTTTCTAACAAACAACCAGATTTTCGCTTCACAATACATTAATTGGATTGCTTTTGGATTATTGTGATGTTTTTATCAGCTGTTTGGACTCTCATTCTGACGGCACCCATTCACTGCAGAGAATCCACTGGTGAGCAAGTGATGTAATGCTAAATTTCTCTACATCTGTTCTGATGAAGAAACAAACTCATCTACATCTTGGATGACCTGGGGGTGAGTTCATTTTAAGCAAATTTTCATTTTTGGGTGAAATATTCCTTATATGTAAGGGGGGAGAGGGTTAATGAATCTAGTGTTGCTAGTATCTAGTATGTTTCACTGCAGAAGTGAAGATTGACTTCCCAAAAGTACTTAATGTCAGCTGCCCATTATCAAATGAGTTGTTTTATCTATTGTGTCATCTCTCATTTCATTCAAGGTAAACTTTTTTCTCTCACAGGAAAATAACAAAAAAGTATGTTCAACAAAATACTTGTATTTGAGATGGTGTGAGCAGGCCTTTATTCAGGTCACAACCCTTGTTGCATTTACTGTATCATCAGTGAATCTCAAAGTATTTTTGGAATGCACTCGACCATTCAAACTAGAGGACCAGAACTATGTTTCATTTATTTAATCATTTCAATATAACTAGAATGTTGTCAGGTAAAATGTTAAGAGTGACACTCACAGCCTTTTTAGTGATTATATACTGCAGGGTAACCTTGGCTTTCTGCACATCCAAAGATCTGAATGATTTGCTGTACACATTTTTGTAAGAGGCAAAAATATAGTTCTATTATCGTCTTAAAATTTAGATCTTTGCTCTGCTTTAAAGTGCACTGATGACAACCTCTGTTCTTGTGTGAAGCATTCTGGGTAGAGGAGCCCAGCAGGAGCCGTCATGTGTCTGACATATGCTACAACCAGAAATATATTAACCTTTGGGCACAGAAGAGATGACTTGGAGAAGTTCATGTTATGCTGTTTATATCTAGAGAAGCTCTTCTGATGAAATAAACAGTGAGGCTGGGCTTTGCCAAATCAACAGGAAAACAGCTCCGTTTCTGCCATAGATGACTGCAGGCGATGTATCATCGGGGAAGTGTTCATTCCCCAGGAGACCTTCCTCTCTTTCTCTCTCATTCTGGTGTGGACTACAAAACAGACACACTTGAAAAGTTGGACATGACGTACAGGTGCAGATGGAGGCATCTCTCTATCGCTGATGACTAAACTCTGCTGCTCTGTCTTCTGGTCTTCTTCTCTGCTGTGAATCTGTCATTGCTCCTTCAAGAAGCAGCTTTGCTTGCAGTCTTGTCGATGTAGCAGAACAAGATGAAGGAGATGTTTTACAGTTTCTGCATGGACAGGTGCTCAATAATAGCAAGTGCCATCATCTATATCATTTATATTCTAATGTTTAGAATATTCCTGTATAATTATAATTTTATGTTAATTAACTATAACTGATTACTTCATCTGACTAGCTACTATATTATTAGTATATTAATTATACAAACACACACACGCACACACGCACACACACACACACACACACACACACATTATTCATATGCAGTAGGCAAAAGTGCCATAATTGGAGAATATTAATGTGTAATATTATTTGTAATGTTAATTGTACTGTATAATTACTATTTTAATTATAATTATGATATTATACTATTATTAATATACTATTTGTACACACAAGCACACAAACAGACATGCATTATTTTTCTTCTTAGTGTGTGCGTGCACAGTCGGAGAATATTAATATGTAATTATACTATATATTTGTTGAATGATTTTTTCATTTAGGAGGTCATACACTATAATTTAAAAAAATAATAATAACAATAACAAATAAATTAATTAATTAATAAAAATCATATTTTTGAAGTTGAAAAATTCTGATTTATGAAAAACATAATTTAACTTCCAGACCTCAAAAGTTTCTTGTTCCAGTGACCACCTATATTACTTGAGTTATGTTTTACAGATGCTTTTGATCTGATATCATTAGTGTGTTTAGAGGCAGTCAAACCATGCATATTTTTCATGGTGATGCACACAATAGTACAAAGAGCTGTGCACCGACGTCTGCTCTCAGAGCCAGAACCAGACGACACATGGAACGGCAATTAGAAATCCAGGTCTGACCCAAAGAACAGGCTCTGTGTGCTGGACAGGAAGACTAATTAGCCTCCTGGACCCTGTTGGCGTGATTTAGTGTTTTATAAAATAAATCTCAGAATCCAGTCTTACACCGGAGGAATCAGAGCCCCATGATATTCCTTTGAATATAAATGACTGGCATCAATCAAGAACCAGCAATAAGGATCATGAAAAGTTTTTCATCAGTTACTAGTGCTGGGATTTGTCAAGCTAAACTAAATAAGTGCCATGAACATCAGTGCTATGAGCATAACAGCTGTAAAAACCAGCTGTTAGAAAGCAATTATTTATAAAACACAATCAATCTTCATTTACATATGATATTATTTAAGATCAGTTTGCTGTGCCTCAAGGGGTGCGTGTTTTGTGTGGTCTTTAAACCACAAGACAATTGACACAACGACTAAAGACTAAATTAGGCAAATATATAATAAATTTTAATATAAAAAAATAAATGAACGAAACCTCTAAAGTAACCCATTTACTTGATTACATATAGCATTTATCATTGTTCAACTATTTTAGAATCCAAAAGATTTGTTTTGAATGTTATTTTTTTTAAAAGTTGTTTTTTTTCTTATTTTTTAGTCTCTTATTTTCTCACATTGCATGAATGAATAAATAAATGAATGAAATGAACTAATAAATTAATAAATAAATAAATATCAAATTGTGTGTGTATATATATATATATAATGCATATATATGCTGTTTTGTTTCAGATTTTCTGGAAAAAAAAAAAAAAAAGTTGTAATTCCCATAAACAAATGTTCAGTTAAAGACATGAAATGTTGTTCTTTCAATGCTCCATTCTGGCATTTTAATGAGCAATTTTGTGACTTTGATATACAATATGATGATTTTGGTTGATTGTGTGTTTTCTTTCAGTGACTAATTATAATTTTAGATTAAGTGTAAGTGTTAAGCTGTGAAATGTGCTCGAGAAATTAGAGTTTTGCAAAAACAGTGCTCTGTAATTGCAAAGCTACAAGAACGTGTTAATAGTTTTGCAGATCTGTTATATGTTGTGAGAACATTACCATGAGCTGCTGATTGCATGGTGTATTAATTTAGTCATAGTGCGGCTCCAACAACTGAAAAAAAAAGTGTTGTTTAAGTAAATAAATTCCTCATTCATTCATTCATTCATAAATATATTCTACTTACTGTACTTAATTTCATTGTGATTATTTGCGTATCCATTTTATACTGAATACGAGGCTCCAAGATGGTGATCTTCAAAAGGGCCACATTTACAAAATGCTACATTTCACTAAATATTCACGCTACATTCATAGCAATGCGCTGAACCTCACTGCACAGCTGATGGTGATATGAAGGAGCCCTATGCATAATTATATATTGTACACATATGAGTCTAGTGGCTAAAAAACAGTACCTTGAAAACAGCTGACTTGATTCCTTTCAGTAAGAGGATGTGATTTTAATGTAAAGTGGTGTAGCTTATCTATAGCTTTCTCTGGCAGTAACGACTAGTAAACAGGATCTAAATGAAGGCCTTCAGCCCTGAACCGCTCCAGGAGGGCCGCTTACTGCTAACTGACATTGTTCAAGCTACCAGTTAATTGTGAATTGTGTGTGTGTGTGTGAGCACTCACCTATAAGTGTGCATGTATATTTATGTGTGTGTTTCTGTTAGGCCTACTGTGTAAAGTATTTTCTCTCTTGACCTTGAACTCTTTACTCAAAGCCTTTATGTGTAATGCATTGCAAAAGTAGTTTTAATGCACTAATTATGCCTTGTAATGCACCTTATAATGCCTTGTACAATCTCATCAATATTATTGTAACCACAGTTATATAACACTATTATAATAATTATCAATTCATTGTTATACTATGCATTTTAAATTCGGTTTCAATTATTTACAACAAGATATAATGTATTACAATGCACATTATGAATAATTGTAATGCATTATAGCCTTTAATAACCCTTTATAATGCGTTATACATAAAGACTTTATACATATTGTTACCATATTTTTGATGTTGTCTTGATGAAAAAAAATATTGCGCAGTCTTGGTAGATTGCGCTGGTCATTATGGAAATGATTTGGCTGTGTCTGTGTTCTTTAATGTGCGCATTGTCAGTAAATCACACACAGAATTTTTCCCTCCCATCAGCGCTTTTATGGAATTACGCTATAATGCTAGTTTGCCCTGTTTAGTAAATCTGGCCCTATATTAAAAAAAAAAAAAAAATATATATATATATATATATATATATATATATATATGGCTATTTCATAGATACTTTTAAGTATTAAAAGAAGCAAAAGTCATCTTAGAATTACTCTAATTTTCTAAACTCTTCAAAGCACATTATGGGATTACAGTTGGCAGTAGCCATTGACTTCCAAAGTATTATTTTCCATATTATGGTCAATGGCTACCATCAACTGCTTGGTTGCCAACATTGTTCAAAATATCTTCTTTTGAGTTCATCAGAAGAAATAAACTCATACAGATTTGGAAAAGGTGGAGGGTGAGTAAATGATGACAGAATTTTCATTCTTAGTTGAAGTATCTCTTTAAATTTTCATATACCAAAATCTAATAAATTATTCCAATACTGATTTTTCTTTCTCTGTAACAAGTATGGATACTTGGATATCTCAACATTAAAAAGAAAGAAAAACACCCTAACTTTTGACTACAAAAAACGACACAGCATGATATTTCAGACTCAATGTGAAGGATTTATTCAAAGAGATGAAAAATTCATCCAAGAGATGAATCATGTCTATCTTCTCCTGCTTCGTTTCTCTCTCTACACTCTCATATTTATTCTCTTATACTCTACATCGTGTCTTGTGACTGACTGTAACACTTAAAGGTCAAATGTATCTTTTTGAATGACATTTGAGAAGCTCTGACAACGGGAAGATTTTCAACCAATAACTTGCTCACATAAGCTATCAGAAAGCTTCAGAATGCTAAGATTATGGTTCTTGAGTTGAATGAACAAAAAGTTCCACTATAAAAGAACACAGTAATTCATGGCACTCCACTTATCCACATAGATAGGTAAATTGCCTAACTGGCAGGTAAGATTTTTCCACAGCAAATTGGTAGCATTTGTTCAGACATTTATGTCAGCTGAAGACTAATCTCAGGAATGACTGAATGGACTTACACTGATAAACATCCATCATGATGTGCCGGTAGATGCGGAGGCTCTTCTGAAATACTTTGCTGGTAGTCGGAGAAGAAGCTATAAATAGGTAGGACTATAATTATTTTCATAAAGGCAGGCTATGCTTTGAAAATTAGGAGTGGAGTGACCAAAATAGGTGATTGTGAAGCACAAGGCACTTTTTCTTTTGACCATAGATGGCATCAAATTTCATCTTAAACGCATTTAATGAATGCTGTTCTTATTTTTCTCTGAATATCAACATTTGCTAGATTTAGTCAGCTGTTTAGAAGTTGTGAGGTTAATTGATCTTTTCAATTTTGTGGATCTGAAAAATAGTGACCCATGATTTTTATAATGTTGAATATCAAATGTTTTTTTTGTCTATTTGGTAATGAGGGAGTTCTTGACACATTCGTGTTTTTATGTTTGTAGAGTAAAAATTATTGTTATTTTGAAGTGAAAAGATGAAATTAGACTTTTGGGTAAAAAAATTTTGAAAACGTTGAATTATTAAATAACCATCTTTCCCCAAGGGTGTAATAAAACTATAGCTTTTACTTCACAAATTGCTCATTAACAAACAGACACAATAAACTTTGATGTTCAGCATAATAAAATGTCATATTTTTCAGGGGTCAGTTTATCTCAAAACAGTTTCAACGGACTAAATCTCACAATGATGTCTTTCCCTACAGTACATTTCTGACATCTTCGCTATTCATTAAAACCTATAGATACATTTATTGAAATCCTTCCATTAGAGTTCAGTGTTTCTACTATGACATTTCTTCCTTTAAAATATTCATGATATAGATGAAGCTCTTCTTCTAAGCGCATACTCTTGTGCCGCTTTAAAATCTTGAGCTCATTATAGCAGGATTGACTCTGATTGGGTGTCAATTTTTTTATCGTTCATCTTCTAGAAAGAAAATCATTCTGAAACTGGTTCCAACGATATAGATTCCCTGGGCCTTTATCGTTATAGCTGTGGTGTGGACGCTGCTGTGCATTAATATTTAGAATGATTTTTAGAACTGTCTTTATCGTTATCCTCCTTGGTGTGAACTGGCCTTAATAGTTGTGCATGTTTGACAGCTTAACGATCTGTAATAGCAGACAGAGCAACAGTGACCACATAATAAAAACAGTTACTCACACTTGTGACTTGCGACATTACTGTCTGATCCAATATAGTTGGTACAGCATCATCGTTTAGTTCCCGCGTCAAATTGTGCCTTGTTTGTAAATGAATCCGCTGTAAAATGAAGTGAACAAAGGACAAAGTTGTTACTGATGTGGTCTGGAACTTCATTAAAAATTAAGCTGATCCACTCGTTCCTAATGTTAGGATCAGAAGCAAGGCAATGCAAAGACTGTTTTTCCACAACTTGGCACTTCACAGCATCTTGTCTTCGGAGCATCTTTATCGCTTGATTTCTGCGTAGACCTGTGTTCTCCCTTATCGTTATTTACACTACATGCACAAATCGGTGGGCGGGGCTAAGCAGACAGTGTTGTAGAAGCAAGCGTTGATCTTTTCTCCTGCAGAGGTGGTGTTTAGCCCCACTATTACATCATAAAGTGGTACATTCCACAACCTGTCGTTTTGGCAGACTGCCTTCAGTATAAGCTGTTTTTAGACTCACAACAAAGTTTTCAGCAGGATGTTTTTATAGCACAATGACCTCTTAAATGTCAAAAGATCAAGGGAATATTGATTTCTAAACTTGAAATCGCATCATATGACCCCTTTAAGCAGACAGTCTACTAATACTCTAATGAGAATTAGTTGACATGTAGGTGCAACGTTACATATAGTCAACAGAATGTTTAAAAAGGACCATCAAAATAAAGTGTTACCTTGCATTTTTAAAAGACATGATCATTCCTGAACAGTGCCTGGGACTCTGAATCTTCCAGGTCTTTGTGACTGACTGAATGAAAATGAAACAATCCTATTAGATGTCAGAATGGTTGACATAACAGTAAGCAGAAGCCCTCTAAATTTCCTAATCAGCTCAAAATGTCAAGAGTCCTGCATTTTCACCTGAAGTGTGGGAGGAATCAGCACAAGGCTATGCAGTTTAAATTAAACGCCTCACTCTTCCGCACAGCTGAGGTGTGTGTGTGTGTGTGTTTGGTGGACCACCAACGTCTTACATGATCACAAGAGCCTGTTTAATGGAATTCTCCTCAGAAACGATCCATCACTTTTTATTCTAAAAGAATATAGGCAGCTTTACTCGAAGAACAGTTTTTGATTTCCCTGATGAAATTCGACCTGTAATATTATTCTGATATTTACACTCTTTGACCTCTTTTCAGCAGAGTCGTCCTCCAGACTGCTTCACTAATTGATTTATAATATCTTGTAGCGCACAGTCCAAAAAGCGCTATTCCCCATGGGGCGGAATTCTTCTGCCGATAATAACAGAGTGTCAGAGCCTCTCCCTTCCCAGAGAGTTAAATATTACGCTTCATTGAGGTCGTGTTTTAGACATTGAAGCCTCAGTGTGTTTGTAAAAGGCAAATGATGTTTGGCTCTGTTTAGCACAAGCACATATCCTGATGGAAATTGTTTCAAGATTAAAGAATTCTTTCACTGTTACGAGAAATATTAGCTAAATCAGACACTGTCTTTGGTTCTCTGAATGGTATCACTGTAGTTATATTACCTTGAATCTTTATTATTATATGTTTTTTTGGATGATTACAGTAGTATAATGTAACCTACGCTGCCAGTCAAAAATTGATGCATGTCTTCTCATTATTATTACTATTTTCCACATTTTAGAGTGATAGTAAGCAAAACTGTACAATTACACAACTGAGATGTAAAGGAATGTTAAACACACACACACACACACACAAATGTTAAACCAATATTTTAACTTCTTCATAGTAACTTCACTCTTCATCTCTGCACACTTTTTAAGACATTGTTGAAGTGTACGTTGGAAACTTTTTGACTGCTTTTTCCTTCAATATACAGTCATTATAACAATAATCAATTAAAAATAAGTAGTAATTATTATTATTAGTATTATTATTTGTTTGTTTGTTCGTTTTTTGTTTACTTTTTGAAGAAATTTATATGTTGGCACATTTTTCATGCAAAACTCATTTTATAATTAATATTAAATAATTACGGGGTTTTAGACTGACCATAAATAAATAAATAAATAATGCTGCAATTTCATCATATTTATTTGTTTGTTTTTACTCATTTTAGTATACTACTTATTTTATGGTTTGTTAACAGACAAACTTATACATTAAAATAAACAGTTTAAGTAATACATTAATTTGTATTTTAGGTTTTTGAAGAACATAATTTGTAAGCACAATTATTTGCATAAAAAACACATTTTACGTATTTAAGTTTTTATAAATAAATAAATAAATACTGCAATTGAAATTTCACCTATGCAAATATATTTCATCATATTTATTAACCCTAACCCTAACCTTAATTTTGGTAAACATCTTAATTTGTTAGCTACCAAACTTATGCATTAGAAATAAATCATTTAAGCTATCTATCTATCTATCTATCTATCTATCTATCTATCTATCTATCTATCTATCTATCTATCTATCTATCTATCTATCTATCTATCTATCTATCTATCGTTCCATTGTTCTCTCTGTCTGTAGAGTTATAAACCTCCTTTTCCAGTGATTTAGTCTGTCCATATTGCTCTGAATAATCTGATATATAATCTAATTATTTTGTCCCTTTTGGGTCCTTGCAAGAACTTTAAATTCAAAGCCTGTTTAATTACTTAGTGGCTGGAGACATAAAATTACCTGTATAAAGATGTAAATTACAGCCGTTTAGCACAAGTAATAATAAGAGACACACTGCAAAGGTCATTTATAAGGATTTTCCCCCATATAATTCTCACTGACTGAGATCCTGTTTTACAACTGAAAAATGCCAGCCAAAAATTCTACACTGCATGCCTTTAAAATATACTTGGGTCTCAGCTGCACAAATGAACAGATAAATCTGCATACATTCAAGTTGTTGGACATTTTGAGAAGTTTCCATTTTGGATAAATGTATTAAACCATGTGATGTTCAGGTACCGTAAACAGATGATCAAAAAGAGTTCAGCGTAACCTAAATAAATTCCTCCACTTCCACATTCCAGTGTGAAACATCTCTCCTCAAACAAGCAGTCGACCCATAAACATCTATCCGGCTTCACATGTTAGACTCATCATGGTAAGTTATTCACTCACAGGCAGACTCAAAGCCACATGTGCTTCTGATTAGAGCCCGATGTTCCCGGCTCCCGATTGGTCCCTGTCTGTCATGTGTCTGAATGTGACCCAAGCACATCTCTGGGCTTTTGCTGGTTCAGATAAACTGTCAGTGGAGAGTCATTGTTAACAGATGGTAATGTAATAAGCTGACCTTTGACCTTTCTAAAGCTGCTATCCAACCTCGACCCACCGAATGAAATGTTAAGTGTGTCTCTGAGAACTTGTCAGCAAACACATGGAAGGCTAGTAAACGCTGGGTGTTTGTGGTTGTTTAACCCTGCAGGGCAGAGGCACATTAATCACAGTTAAGTCCGAAATGATGAAGTGTTTGGTGGTCAGACGTGATAGGCCGTTCTAAAGGCAGCTACGGTTTCAGCAATCATTTCCAAGGACACAACATGCCACGTCAGGAAACGAAACCAAAGCATTTTTTTCCTAAAACAGCTGTACTTCCTTTGGGAATCTGAATGAATCCAAAGTGTTTGAATCAAAAATGTTAACGCCTTGAAATATCACCTTGGAAAGTTTTGAATGTAACTTTTTCGAGACGCGAGCAATACTCTCCCAAGAATGGAAGTTTTAGGTTGTTTAGTTTCTCAAGCAAGGTCAAACTCGATCGTTTATCCCAGCTGTAGTTCATATGAAAGGCGTGAGATAAATAAGAGTGGGAATCATGGGTAAATATTAGAAGTGCAGATGGCTTGTGGGAAGAAAACAGAAGCGGGTCGAGTGAATGATTAGATAATCATTTTCTGGAGTTTGTCATCTGCGACGGACAGAGAGAGGCCGAGAAAGAGAGAGAGACAGATCTCAAATCTGTCGCATACACAATGAAAACATCCACTATCTGAAAGACTGCAGGATCACTTTGTGTATTATCATAAATGATGTGTTTCAATTTAATACTTTTTACCTTTTGTATGAAAACCAAACACTTTCCCTCAACTGCACAGCTAAAATGTTTAATAACATTTCAGATGATAACATCTGAAAACAGTTAATAAACCTGTTTTTTGTTCTTGATCAAAGAATCATTTTAGATTCATAAATTGTTTAATATTTATAGAGCAACTAAAGCATATTGTCATAGTTATGCCTTTTGTTTGATCTTTTTTCTTCTATTTATTATTCTCACACAATTATTATATATTATATTATATTATATTATAGTATAGTATTTTACAGATATAACTGATAATTTTTGTTTTTGATTAAATGCATAAAAACAATCATTATTCTGTCTGTAAATTGATCTGTCTATTAATTAATTAGAGACAGAAAAAATGATTGTTTTCATACAGTTTTATATTATATTATATTATATTATGTAAAATTATTTTATATATTATATTTTACAAATGTAACTGATGATTTTTGTTTTAATTAAATATATGAAAACAATTATTTCTGTCTGTAAATTATTTTGTCTTAATTCGTTATTTACAGACTAAAATAATAATTGTTTTCATACAGTTTTATATTATATTTATTATTATATTATATTATACAAATGTAACTGATTATTAGGGCCCGAGCACCGATGGTGTGAGGACCCTATTGGAATTGCTCCGTTTATTCTTCTTCTTCTTCTTCTCCAAAGTGAATCGCTTATTTGGGGCTAATATACTCCCAAAACTCATGAAACTTTCCAGAGGGGTCAGAACTGGCGAAAATTTACATCTGATATGGTTTTCAAAAATGGGTGTGGAAAAATGGCTCGATAGCGCCACCTATACAATTTCAAAAGAGTGCGCCTCGAGCTACGTTTTACGTACATGCACGAAAATCGGTACACATGTGTAACACACCATTACCTATGAAAAAGTCTCTTGGAACTAAATCCAAAACCCAACAGGAAGTACGTTATTTTGAATTTCCTGTACAATTTTTGAGCAGTTTTTGCAATTTCCAGGCCTCGTACTTTGACGAACTCCTCCTACAGTTTTTATCGGATCGTCTTCAAATTTGCTGAGTGTAATCATAAGGCCTTTGCGATGCTAAATTGCGAAGATCTTGAGTTTTCGTCAAGGGGCGTGTCCCTGACGGCCTGACAAAATTTGATGTTTCGCCATGAAACAGGAAGTTGCTGTAACTCAGGCAAGCAATGTCCGATCTGCCCCAAACTTCACACGTTTGATAGGAGTTCAGTCCTGAACACATACCCATGGCCATATTCAGTTATAGTCATAGCGCCACCTGCTGGCAACAGGAAGTGACATGTTTAACACTGTTATGGACTCCTAGGAGCATAGCGTCAACAAGTGGTAAATAGGTTTAGCAACATGCTACAAACATACTAAAACATGCTAGCATCACTTATATAAGTGTAAGCATGCCAATAATGCAAACAGGAAGTTTGCTGTAACTCAGGCATACAGTGTCAATCTGCTCCAAATTCTTTTGCTTTGATGAGAGTCCTGTATGAACACATCTGCTTCTACGCATTCAGTTATAGTCATAGCCTTTGCTACAGCAGGAAGTGGCATGTTTAATACTGTTATGGACTCCTAGGAGCATATTAAAATGTCAACAAGTGTTAAATAGACTGGCAACAAGCTACAAACATACTAAAACATGCTAGCAACACTTAGCTAAGGGCTAAATCATGCTTTTAATGTAGTGAAACAGGAAGTTGCTGTATCTCAGGCATGCAGTGTTCAGTCTGCCCCAAATTTAACGAGTTTGATAAGAGTCGCGTCCTGAACACATCTACATACCCGTATTCGGTTATATTCACGGCGCCACCTGCTGGCAACAGGAAGTGGCATGTTTAATACTGTAACGGACTCCTAGGTTTATATCAAAAAGTGTCAATAAGTGTTAAATAGGCTGGCAACATGCTACAAACTTCCTAAAACATGCTAACAACACTTAGCTAAGTGCTAAAGCATAGTATTTAATGCAAATTAGAAGTTGATATTACTCTGACATGCAGAGTCAAATCTTACCCAGCTTTCAGCATGATTAATGAGAGTCCTGTCCTGAACACTTCTGCATGCCAAGATTCAGTTATAGTTATAGCGCCACCTACTGTCAATAGGATGTGACATGTTTAACACTCTAATGCACTATTAGCAGCACAGTAAAATATGACATTGTCTGCTAAACATGTTGTAAACATGCTCAAACATGCTAGCAACACTTACTAAGTGCTAAAGCATGCTATTAATGCCATCAAACAGGAAGTTGTTGTTACTCATGCATACAATGTCCAATCTGCCTCAAACTTCACATGTTTGATGAGAGTCCTATCCTGAACACATCTACATGCTTGTATTCAGTTATAGTTATAGCGCCACCTGCTGGCAACAGGAAATTACTTGTTTCACACTAACTTAAACATGCAATGTCTGATGTGCTCTAAACTTCACACATTTTATAAAAGTCCTGGCCTGAACACATCTAAAAGCCAATATTCAGTTATAATCTGTTGGCAGCAGGAAATTTGGCACATATAAATGACTTTGACATATTCCTCCTATATTTACCACTTTAAAAACATATTGCCCGCTGTTCCCTGTTTTCCTATGGCCACGTGATTGCGGTGAGCCCGGGTGCGAGGGCCCTTTCATCGCTGCTTGCAGCTTTAATTTTATTTATTTTTTATTTAATTTTAACTAATTAACTATTTACAGGCATACATAATGATTGTTTTCATACAGTTTTATATTATATTATATTATACAAATACAACTGATTTTTTTTTTTTTTTTTTTTTTACTTATTTACTTATTTACAGACAGAAGTATAATGACTGTTTTCATACAGTTTTCTCAGACACTCCAATTATCGGATATTGGTTGATGCTCAAACAATTTTAATCTCAGAAAGAGGAAAGTGTCCTTCAAAATAAATAAAAAAGAAAAGAAGAAAAAAATCACAATATTCCTTGAATACACATCAACAAACAAATCCTGAAATCTACTTCGTCTGTGATGTATAACATAAGATGACAGGATCATTTATACAGCCATACATTTCTCAGGACGTCCACAACACTGTGTTTAGGGATGGATTTGTTATTAGAGTGACCAGGTGGCTTTTTGATTACTTTCAGCTCTCAGGAAAAGTTCTTCTATGCAACTAGTCAACATCTCCATTAAAGAGGTTCAGCAGCAGGTCATCTAGAACAGCACAGGAATTCCTCACAGCAGACACATTCCAGACCTGAGATGGATCTTTGATATCAGAGCCTCTGCTAACGGAGCCACATTTTTAACAGATGTGTAATGATGTTTCCACCCACAAGTGAACCTGTTTGATTAACATGAATGTTTTTTTTTTTTATTATTAAATAATAATTTTAATAATATCATTATTAAAACATTCATCATCATCATCACCATCATCATCAATATTGTTAAAATTATTAATAAAAACAATTGTGCTTAATTATTTAATAAATGTATAATTTTAATAGAAATAGAATTCATGATCATGTTGAAAAACAGCACAGCATTATTTAAAAGCATTTAGCATCTAGTTTAATGAGAACTTTTTGTATTTTAATAAGCATTTTAAAAATATCATGACTAAAACAGTATTTTTATTATTATTATTATTATTATTATTATAAGGACATGTTTGATATACCTGCTTAAATTAAAACAATAATATTATTTTATTAAAATGATTAATACAAACATTGGTGTTATTATTTAACAAACAAACAAACAAACAAACAAACAAACAAACAAACATAAATAAATAAATAAATAAATAAATAAATAAATAAATAAATAAATAAATAATGTCAATGCATTCATCTTCTGGATATTTAGCATTGTGTTTTATGTTTTATTTTTTGTTGTTGTTCTTTTAATGCTTAATTATTTATTTTAAATATAATTTTTAATTATTTAATAAATGTATAATTTTAATAGAATTTTGGCATGATCGTGCAGAAAAAAATAATAAAAAATAATTTATTTAAATACAGCACAGCATTATTTGATAGCATTTAGCATCTAGTTAGACTAGAATGTTTTTTATTTTAATAAATCATTTTATTAATATAATGATTAAAACAAGTAATTCTAATAATAATAATACTAATTATTATTATTATTATTATTATTATTATTACATTTATTAAGGACATTTTTACTATACCTGCTTATACCTACATTAAATCATTAATATTATTATATTAAAATGATTAATAAAAACTTTATTATTATTTTTTTTATTATTATTACAACAGAACATCAGATAAAGTTTTCTGTTTACTCTTCCAGTCTTAAACTGTAATGATTGGCTGTTTTGCTACTGTAGGTTTACTAACTGAAATACACAGTACTTTGGCTGAGAGATCATGTCACATTGAGTCTGATGAATGGACCTGCAGTGTAAAGTGCAGTTGTGCTGTGAAATGTGAGGTCACTCATTGGACCACACACGCATTCACACTGTGAAAAGGTTGACAAGATGCAATCGCAGAAGAGTAAGAAAGGATATTTACTGTTTATACAGAAGTTAAAGAAATTGTTCCTTTAACATGTGTTTCAGTATAGAAAAATCCCTTTCGAGTCTCTGAGAACACTGTGTTTTTGCCCAGCTCTTCTAAACTCTGAGAAAAACACTCTGGATTGATCATCTTAAAATGTGAGTTGATTTTATGTGCTGCGTTTAAGGCTGCTGTGGTGGTACAAAGAAAAACGGGTCATTAAACATTCTGCCTTGCTGAGAGTTTAGGCTGCTTGGAAGACGAATAAGGCCAAATAAACGTCCTCCAGAAACGTCTGGACCATAAGCAATACCTTAATTGCTTGTGGCGTTTAACAACCAATATTTACAGTACAAGGAAACCAGGGGGACTCTGGCATAGAGGCTGTTATGGTTTTATGAAATGGAAGTTACAATAGATTTATTAGTTCTGGCTCAGTTAGCACCTCGGTTATACTCCCCACCCCCAGTTTGGCAGTCATGAAAATGCATTTTGTTTAATTATTTATTTGAAGAGTTCAGATGCAAAAACCTCTAAGTGCCATCTGAAATTTTCTTCTATTTTGTTTTTTAATCAGGCTCCTATATTCATGTTCAGTTATTTCACTCTAATTGTATAGAAAAGGACCTATACATTGCCATTATAGAGTAAAATTACTGAACCTAAACACAGGAGACTGCTGAAAATGCTCACTTTAGATGAAAATTTCAGATGGCACTTAGAGGCTTTTGCATCCGATCTCTTTTTTTTTTTTTGTTTGTTTGTTTGTTTAAGCAAGTTTAAATGTTTTATTTTGATTAATAAAAACGTGTTCACTTAGTGTTTGTTAATTTCTTAATAATAACACTTTGATGTCTTTTGCTTCTTGACAAAAACACAATATAATTGCAGTAGATCTTGTTGTAAAATACACTGAACATCATTCTAGTTCAAAACTGCAGAACAAAATATCTAAGTAGCTTTACTTTTGTTTTGTAGGTGTGCACTTTTGTTTTATCACCACATTCTCCTTTAGAAATCCACACAGGTTTTTGCTGAACTAATTAAAAGCGAATATATTCATGAAGATGTGCATCATATTCCCCCCACCGACAACTGTGACAAATCATACTTTATTTTTATTCTCTTGTGCTAAACTATACCACATGTACGGAGGTTCTTGATCAAAGTATCATTTTACATTAATAAATAAAACACATTATACACTTTCCTCGGCATGCATATTTAGATTTTCCATCCAGAATCACAAGATTTGGATTATAACTCCTGGGAAAGCATCTATATGAGCTGCTGAATATTTATGGAGAAACTAAAGCATCTTGTCATACAATTATGCTTTTCATTTTATCCTTTTACTTCTATGTTTCCTGTGGTTGTCTGGCTATTGCTACCCAAAGTCCTGCCAAAGGTTTTTTTTTTCCTCTCTTTTTTTCCAAAGGCCTGCTCTGATCAAATGTCTGAGAACTGCACGCAAATTTCCATTGTTCTTACATCTAATATTTCACGTCTCAAATACTTCAGAGACAAGGAATATTTTAGCAGATTTTATGCTTGTTATAGACTGGAGGCTTGAAACTAGGTCATTTTACAATAATAAATCATAACCTCTAATAATTACTCATGATATTACTTACACGCAGCTACACACACCTGCAGTCAATACTTGATTTCTGCAGCATTTTGGAGATTTGCCTGGGCAAAGGTCTAACTTATTGTACCTTGTTGCAGTGCGATTCCAATAATGAGGTCATGTACCGGTGTTCACATCGCATTTAAGGAAAAGCGATCGCTAAAGTCATTATTTTGTCATTATGTGGTCATTTAATGCTCATCTTAAAACATTTAAAAATGAATGGTCTAATTTCATAGTTTACCTCCCCAAAAGCCGTATAAACTCGATTTCTTGCTTGTTTCAAACATTTAGCCTTCAGGTCACACGCTGGAAAAGCTGAGCAATCGTAGTCTCTATTACAACAGGCTTTTCACATGACCAACATGAAGTGCTATTTCCTGTAGCTCACAGAAGGAAGATTTCCTAGAGATATTCATGCAGGAACATCCACTGCTCTCAAGGTTACACATACCAGCCTTGCCCTCTTTATCATACTGACCGTTTGCCAAGGCAATAACTTCATCTGATCCTGTCTCAATGGAGAAAAAAATGCTAAAAATTCCCACACTGGTTTTGTGAGAAACATGACACATGCAGTACAATCATTCTATACATATTCAGTACAAACTTAAATAAATAAATAAATAAATACGTACATAACAGTATACTTTCTAATATCCTGATAATGGCTTCTTCTTCTTCTTCTTCTTCTTCTTCTTCAATTAATTAATTTACAATATTTCTTTCTTTCTTTCTTTCTTTCTTTCTTTCTTTCTTTCTTTCTTTCTTTCTTATTTCTTTAATTTAACTTTTTTTATTTACTTACATTTATTACAACTTAATTCAGTTGTAATAAATGAATGAACAAAAGGATGAATTTATGGTAAAGTATTTATTTATTTGATTTTTTACATATTATTATTATTATTATTATTATTATTATTATTTAATTAATTCATTTAATAACATTATTTATTTAAAAAAATAACCTTTTTATTTACTTACATTTATTATTATTCATTTATTTATTTATTTATTTATTTGTTTGCTTGTTTATTATTATTATTATTATTATTAGAAACAAACAAACAAACAAACATACTGATAATGACTAATACAGTAATAAAGTATGAAATTATGAATGATTCCCTCTATCTTTCTTTCTTTCTTTCTTTCTTTTATTTATTTACTTATTTATTCATTTATTTATTTATTTATTTACTATTGTAGTCCTGCATGGTGCATTAAATTGGATTGTGTGCAAGCAATTAAGTTGACAAAACATTTAAAAATTATGCTTCATTTGTTCATGTTAATTGAGTAAACTGAGCAAGTAGCATTTTTCTTTTTTTTTGGCGAACGCTAACTTTGTAGTTTGCAATGCCTCACAGTCTCAGGGTCTGTTAGTGTCTTTTGAAAATGATTTATGATCTGTAACCAGGCCTGAATTTTAAATGAGACCTTAAACATCAGCACATCCGCAAATGTCTTCAAAGTGTTCAGGATTTTCAAGCGTTGTGTATAGAATCAATATCTACGTTCGTAAAAAAAGAAAAATCAACATTTTAATCCATATTTAGTGTAAGCTCTTTAGACTTGATTAGGTCATTCTCTACATTTTCCATGTGACATATGTGATTTCATTAGACATAAGGTGAAAAAAAAGCATCAGACAAATAATCAAATGTGAAAAATCAATGTGTACAGAGTCAGAAAATAAGCTTGAATCATGTGAGTCCTATAGAGGTTGTTTAACAAGCCCACTGTGAATAGTCTGAGGAAAATTATCCATAAATTATGAATAGTTCAGCGATCTGAAGCACAGGTTATTTGTGTACGCTCAGTCAGTCTTTTCAAATGAGCGTTAAAGGCTCTATTTTGAAATGCTGGCATTGATTAACAGATTAGCTTTCTAACTTTGATCCTCTGAGAGCGGGAAATATCACTTCATAACAAATCAACACAAAGTTAAAAAATGTGCTCTGTTTTATGTGAAACTGCAGCTAAAAACCAGATGCAAAAATGTTGTTATTTTGAGGCTCACTGAACACTGCAAAGACAAACTGACAACAGCGTTTTACACGATGTCACATTCAGTCGATCCAATACTGAGTCACAAACTTTTGGAAAGTATTTGATGAGAGAACATTAGTTTCTCTGCCATTCATTACACACAACCATACACACATTGTTATGAAACTAAAATAACTTTGCAGCAAACAAATAATGTAAATATGACGGCCCTGGAATTTCCCCTCCTGCAAGCAGCTGTCCAGCTCAGGAGAGACTGCCAGATGGTAAATGTGTAACAATGTGATATGTGAAGATTTAGGATTAATAAAGGTATTTATAGTTTGAAGACTGATAATCTGATCTGTAATTTAATCAAATCAAACCAATTATGGTGTTTGGTATATATTCATAATAATTCCAAAAAAGGTCTTTTAACAGTAGTCTGTCAGGGCTAATTTTCTTTCTTTCTTCCATTGCTGGTAGGATTGAAAATTTCCCAATAAGCTATATGTCAGTTCAGCTAACAATAGTGGAACAACTGTCAATATAGATTTTCTTTTGGTTGAGCTTCCATATTGGGTACAATAATGAAGAACCTTAAGCTTTAGGAACACAAATATATAATTCTTATCAAAATCTATTTTCACACAATTAAAAAATTCTGATTACTGAAAATATCAATATCATTAATTTAATTATAATTATAATCAATATAATTTATTAACTGTGGTGTTTCTAATTAAGTAATATGTTTACCAATACCAATAAAATGTGCAACACTGTACGTTTCACTACCAAATTAGTTGTAATATGTAATTCACTTGACTCATGCTGGAAAGTTTTTCTCGACATCACATGATTTCGAGCCACATGAGTTCATGAACATGATGAATGGTGGGATACGCTTCAAATACTGCTCCGAAATGATGTGTGAGGGCACTGAGCTTTAGCATTTTTCAGACCTGGTACAGTCTTGCATACCTAATTCCTGATCTCAAGCGGCCACGAGCGAAACCATGTTTGAGTCATTGAATCTTTCACTCAACCGATTCAATCAAAACCACTAGTTCATTAAGGAATTAAACAAGTCTATCCTTATGAGTGAGTCTTTGAATCATTCATTTAACCGATTAGTTAAAAAATGAAACCTATTTCAGAAACTATATATGTATATATATATATATATACAGTGCCTTTCAGAAGTATTCAAACCCCTTCATTTCTTTGACGTTTTGTTATGTTGCAGCCTTATGTTAAACCGCTTTAAATAACTTTTTTTCCACAACAATCTACACTCCACACATCATAATGACAAAGCAAATAACAGGTTTTTAACATTTTTGCAAATTTATTGTACATAAAAAAAAACATATCTGGGACAGTTGAAATTTAGCTCAGGAGCATTCATATTGCTTGTAGATGTTACTACACTTTGAGTGAAGTTAACCTGTGTCAAATTCAGTTGAATGGGTATGATTTGGAATGGCACACACATCTTATAATAAAAGGTCTAACAGCTGAAAATGCATATCAGAGCAAAAACCAGAGGTCAAAAGAACTGCCTGTAGAGCTCAGAAACAGGTTTGCGTCAAGTCACACATCTGGGGAAGAGTTCAGAAAAAATTCTGCTTCATTGAAGGTTCACAGAATCGTGTAGCCTTCATTATCCATAATGAAAGACGTTTGAAACAACTAGGATTCTTCCTAGAGCTGGCCTCCTGGCCAAACTGAGCAACTGATGGAGAAGGGCCTTGTCTAGACTGGTGACCAAGATGATGCTGGTGGTCACTCTAACTGAGCTCCATGATCATATATGCAGATGGGAAAACCTACAGAAGGAAAAACATCACTGCAGCCTCCTAATCTGGGCTTTATGTCGGTGTGGCCAGACTCAATCTTCTCCTCAGTGAAGACACACAAAAACCCAATTGGAATTTGCAAAAAAAAGCACCTAAAGGACCCTCAGACTGTGAGAAACAATATTCGCTGGTTCGATGATCCTCAATTCTAAGCATCATGTTTGAAGGAAACGTCTCGGTTACGTATGTAACCCTCTTTCCCTGAAGGAGGGAACGGAGACGTCACGTCAGTAATGACCGACAAACTGGGATCTCGCTTCGAGAGACCAATCCACTTTGAGTGTAAACTAAACGAGCCAATGTACATTAGCATGCGATGATTGCATCCAGCTGCCGCTGATGACAGGGCGAGCATAAATAGGCAGCAGGTGCAACGCATACCAAGTTTTCTCTGAGGAGCCGAGCCGGTGACCCGGCCGCTCAAAGGTGGTACAGCAGCCGTGGCGACAGGACGTAATGTCTCCGTTCCCTCCTTCAGGGAACGAGGGTTACATATGTAACCGAGATGTTCCCTTTCAGTCAGTTACTACGAGTCACGTCGGTGACCGACAAATGGGATCCCTACCAAAGCTCCATGGATGCTGCCCCTTCCAGTGTCCTGTGCGAGCCACCTGCACCCCTTTTGGTGTAGGCCAGGGCTCGCCACAAGAAGGCCAGTCACCGTTGTTGTAGCACTACCCACTCAGTGAGATTGGATAACACTGGGAAAACGTACCTGTTCCACTTGGAACAGGAACGTTGCAGAAGCACCATCCTTCCCAAAGGAGATTTCGGAGGAACTTACACATATGGATCCATTTAGGTGCATATGGAAGAATTAGAGGTGATTACAACCCCCTTGAAAAATGCCAGAGAGGTCTGCCGGGGAAAGACAGACTCTAAGGCTATACTGTGGACTTTTACACATATGGGATCCACTCAGGTCTCTACATATGGAACCCAGCCCTCTACCGGTTCTCACGGATTCATTGAATGAGGGCCTGGCGCCAGACTCTCCACCATGTCTGGCTGCTGAGGGGACGGAGGAGCTTGATAGGGTCTACAGTACGGACTCTCTGGAGCAGTTTTAGCATTTTTAGCAAGTCGACACTACACCAGGGCCTCTCAGTGCCTCTACCCGTTTGAGGTGAGAACACAGGAGGAGACCAGCTCAACACGAAGACTATAGAATCTAGCGAACGTGTTGGGGGACTCCCAGCCCGCAGCTCTACAGATATCTGTCAGCGAGGCACCACGAGCCAGTGCCCAAGAGGATGCAGCACCATTCTAGTAGAGTGGGCTCACAACCTGTGCGGGCAGGGCTCACCCTGTGCCTGATAAGCCAGGGTGATGGCATCCACTATCCAGTGGGCCATCCTCTGCTTGGAGACGGCCTTCCCCTTCTGCCGGCCTCCGTAACAGACAAAGAGCTGGTCTGAGGTCCTGAAGCTTTGTGTCCGGTCCACGTACCATCTCAAGGCGCGGACAGGACAAAGCAAAGCTAGGGCTGGGTCTGCCTCCTCCGGGGGCAGCGCTTGCAGGTTCACTACCTGATCCCTGAAGGGGGTAGTAGGAACCTTGGGCACATAGCCGGGCCTGGGCCTCAGGATTGCCTGGGCCGGCCCCAACTCTAGGCACGATTCGTCGACCGAAAATGCGTGCAGGTCCCCTACCCTCTTAATGGAGGCCAGTGCAAGCAGGAGCAGAGTTTTCATTGACAGAAACTTCAGCTCAACTGACTGCAAAGGCTCAAATGGGCCCTGCTGTAGTGCTCTGAGCACTAGAGTCAGGTCCCAAGAGGGTATAGAGGGGGGCCGGGGAGGATTCAACCTTCTCGCCCCCCTAAGGAACCTGATGACCAGGTCATGCTTCCCTACCGACTTACCTTCCACGGGGTTGTGGTTAGCAGCAATCGCAGCAACATAGACCTTCAGGGTGGAGGGAGACAGCCTTCGCTCCAACCCTTGCTGCAAAAAGGAAAGCACAACTCTGATCGGGCATCTCCGTGTCTTGTATAGGTGCTCACGCGGTAAAGTTTTCCAGAGGTCTGGAGCCTTTGGGTGCCACAGAGGTGCTCCTCTGAGCCAGTAGATCCTTCCTCAGAGGAATCACTGGGAAGGCCATCACGAGGAGCATCAGTTCTAGGAACTAGATCCGGCTGGGCCAATAGGCGCAACAAGCAGGACATGCTCCTGATCCTCTGACACTGCAGTCTTGTGCGAGGAAATTTCTGAGGAAACGCATATTTGTGCAGGCCCCGCGGACAGCTATGTGCCAGTGCGTCCATGCCGAGTATTCCCTCGGTCAGGTAGAAAAACAACTGGCAGTGAGAGGTTTCTGGAGAGACAAACAGGTCTACCTGAGCGGCTCCAAAATGACTCCAAATCAGCTGGACCATCCGGGGATGGAGTCTTCATTCTCTCGGGAGCGCAGCCCGTGACAGCTCGCCAGCCTCACAGTTGAGCAGACCTGGAACGTGAATGGGCCGAAGGGAACTCAGAACCTTCCGACTCCCAAAGAGGAGGTGGCGGGTGAGTTGCGACATGCGACAGGAGTGCGGACCACCTTCAGTTGATGTACGCAATGGTCGTAGTGTTGTCCGTCCGGACCAGCACGTGCTTGCCTTGTAAGTGTCCCTTGAGACGCGCACTGCTAACAACTCTAGGCAGTTGATGTGCCAGTGCAGTTGGGGGCCTGTCCATACCCCCAAACCTGCATGCCCATTGTACGTGGCACCCCAGCCGGTGGTAGAGGCATCTGTGTAAACCATAGGATGCCTGGAGACCTGCTCTAGGGGCACTCCTGCCCAGAGAAATGCAAGGTCTGACCACGGGGTGAAGGTTTAGCGGCAGGCTGGTGTAAATTGGACCCAGTGAGTGCCGAATTGCCATGCCTACCTCGGGACTCAGCCACGAAGCCAGTGTTGAAGCAGTCTCATATGAAGCAGCCCCAGTGGTGTGACTACCGCTGCAGCTGCCATATGCCCCAGGAGCCTCTGAAACTGTTTCAGTGGGACTGGACTGCCTACACCCGGTTCCACGGAGCTACTTGGGTGGAGGCTGCTGCGGATGCGGCGCAGGAGAAGGGGCTGACGCAGAGGGCCGCCCTCAACAACCAGCATTCTGGGGCGCTGCGACCGGCGGACGGGTAGAAGCAGCAGCTGCCCGCCGGGGCAGGATGTGACAAATTGCCTCAGTCTGCTTCTGTGCAGCTGAGAGCTGCTGGGAAAAGCTCTCGACCGTGTCGCCGAAGACGCCAGTCTGGGACACAGGGGCCTTGAGGAACCGAACTTTGTCAGCATCTCTCATGTCGACCAGACACAGCCAGAGATGGCGCTCCTGGACCACAAGTGTGGACGCTTCGCCGACCCGAGGGAACTCGCGGTGACCTTCGTCGCTCAGAGCACGAGGTCAATTGGGGTTCAGAGCTCTTTCAGAACCGGATCATGACCACCCTCGTGCAGGTCACTCAGTGCTTTAGCCTGAAGACCCTGCAATAACACTGTAGTGTGTAAGGCGGAGAGCAGCTTCTCCACAGACCACATAGTGTCACCGAGTACCGGCCGGTACCTGCGGTACCGGGAGGAGAGGCTGCAGGTTACTTCCCACAGCTGCACCGTCGAGGTGGTGAGGGGAGGAACTGGCAACGGCCGGTTTCTGGCAGCTAAAGTGCAGTCCACTGCGGCCAAGTAGCTCCTCATGCACCTCCGGGAAGAAAGGCACCGGGGCGGGTGCTGAGAGCCAGGCCACCCCGAGCCAATCCCATCCTTCTCGAGGTTGGGACGGTGGAGGTTTCCACTCCGAGCACTTACCTCTCAGCAGCCCAGGAAAGCATAGCTGCCATTTCCGGATCCGATTCCAGGCCTCAGCCATTCCGGACGGCAGTGGCAGACTTCCTCTCTAGCCCCTCAGGTCTGGCAGCGACATCCAGGCGTGAGGAGGAGCGCAGGGTGCAGCTGCCTCTTGAAGAGGGCCCAGCACTTTTAGTGCTGAGGCGCACAAGAAATGCCGCTTGCTGAGAGCAGAGTGTCCCAGCCTGAATGTACAACCCACTTTCGACACCGGAAGCGTACTACTGGTACGATACAACAAAATCTCCTCAGTGCGTTGAACCACGTCGTCCTACGAAAAGAGATTGGCGGAAGCAAGATGATGTTGTTGCTTGGCTCCAGGCGGCTGAGCGTGGTTACACTATATATTACTGCTCGTGCTGTCATCAGCGACGGCTGGATGCAATCATCGCGTGCCAATTGCCGCCGTTTGGTTACACTCAAGTGGATTGGTCTGTCGGCGAGATCCCCGGTGGACATTACAGCCGTGGCTGTGTAGCCAGCTGAAGAGAACCAGCTCTGCTGTCTTTGCAGAAATCATCCATCCCAAAGTAAAAAGTGTGCTGGTAGGGCCTCATGCTGTGGGAGCGCAACACCAGCAGCGAGGGACTGAATGACTCATCAGAGTGAAGAAAACAATCACCAAATATTGGGGTGCGCTAATAAAGCCAGACCAAATGTTCAAGAACCTCAGACTGAGCGAAAGTTGCCTTCCAACAGATGATGGCTCGACCACAACAAGAAACATGAACATCTGTGATGTCTGAGTAGCTAACACAACTGCGGATGAACTGGAAATCAAATGTTCTGGAAAGCTGAAAAATGTTGCATCTGCACTATCCAACCAACCAGAGCGAGAGGTGAACGGGTAAGGTGAAGAATGTGATAATTGCCAGTACGATGAGCAAAGCTTGTCCATCAATAAAGACTATTTATAAAGGTCAACTCATCTTATATCGTTCCATCCTGATGATCAGTGATAGCTGATCGCATCTCAGCTTGTCTAACAGACATTCTTTTGGATGAAGGATGATGCCTTCGCTCAGCACAGCTAAGGATAGAACTGCTTGTAGTTTCAACAGATGTCTTCATCACCGTTTCACCTTTAGTTGAAGCTCATAACTACCAACAACGCTTTAAAAACAACAAAACTGCCAGGTTGATTGGTATTAACTGTTCTCAGACCACGTTGCTAAAACTGCGGTCCTTCGGTGCATTATACAATATGGAAGATCGACCCTTTCTTTTTGATTACCACTTATGCTCTTGTTCGCTCTTATTCCTGTCCAGACTTGACTATTGCAATGCTCTCTTGGCAGGTCTTGTATTCTATCGCCTCTACAACTAATCCAAAATGCCACTGCGCTACGAACAATCTTTAATGACAAGAAAGAGCATACGTCACACCTCTGTTCACCAGTTTGCACTGACTATCAATAGCTGTTCGCATAAAATTCAAGGCATTAATGTTTGCCTACAAAACCACCTCTGGTTCTGCACCCTTTTACCTAAATTCAGTACTTCAGACTTATGTGCCCTCTAGAAGCTTGCGTTCTTCAAGTGAACGATGCATTATAGTGCCATCCCAAAAAGGCACAAAATTTCTTTCACTGACTTTTTCATTCACTGTTCCCACCTGGTGGAATGACCTGCCCAACTCAATCCGAGCAGCTGAATCCTTAGCCATCTCCAAGAAACGGTTAAAAACACATCTCTTCCATCTTTATTTGACCCTCTAACTCTAGAACTCTCTATTCTAATTCTATTTTATCTATCTGTCATCTTTTTATTTAAAAAAAATTTATTTTAAAATAAATGTATTTCTCTAACTGCTAATTTTTCTTTATAAACTAACACTAGCTTTCTTTTTTCTATTCTATCTACTTTAAAAAAAATCTGTATTCTACTTGTTTTCTTAAAAAAAAAAAAATTCTGTATTCTATCTACTTGTTTTCTTTAAAACAAAAAACAAAAAAAACACCTTGCTACGTGTACTGCGTTAGGCTAACCGAGACTTGTCATATGCTTGCATGTTGTTGCTCTTTTGTTGATTTTGATTGCTTCTATTGTCCTCTTTTGTAAGTCGCTTTGGATAAAAGCGTCTGCTAAATAAAAAATAACTAAATGTAAATGTAAAGGTGCTTCAGCTAAGTACTGAGTTAAGGGTTTAAATACTTATGCAACATACTTATTTCAGATTTTTTTTTTTTTTTTAATAAATTTACAAAGTTGTGACAGTTCTGTTTTTGCTTTGCCATTATGGTGCATGGAGTAAAGTATGACTAATGTATATGAATGACTGTATAAATAATGTATACATAATGATTCTGTCTTTTCTTTCTTTTCTATCTTACATTATTATTATTATTATTATTGTTTGCACAAAAGAGGGTTTTTAAAGACACTGCATTGTTGTTTCTTATGTATTTACACACTTGTGCCATTGAACTGTTGTATATATGCAATATTACACTCGTAGCACTGCGATATAGCTGTATATCGGCATGCTGTGATTACCTACGATAGATAGATAGACAGATAGACAGATAGATAGATAGATAGATAGATAGATAGATAGATAGATAGATAGATAGATAGATAGATAGATTGATTTATTGACTGATTTTAATGGAATCATTCAGAAACAAAACAAGTGACTTTCTTTATGAGTTAGTCATTGAGTCATTCAGAAACTAAATACTATCACTTGCTCAATGTAACATATGCTAAGGATTTGTGAAGAACTGTTTTCGTTGTGAAACATAAACAGGCAAACAAACTGTGAATAATTGTGCCTAAAATGTAAGTTACTCAGTATGAATGCTTTGTTTATTGAACTGTACTGCTTAAACACAACATCATATAATAAAGCAGTTTTGTTACTAAGAAAACTTAGTAACTACTCAGAAACAGACCAAGCTATTTACTGTGGCATTTTTTCGCAATTGCGACTACTTGGATAAATCATTTGATTAGCTCAAACAGATCCTACTTCCATGATGTGAGAAACTAATTCAACACAGAAGCTGACTTTAGGATAGTCCTTGATTTTACCTAACTTATTTATGTTTGTTGAACTGTTCTATATAAGAAATGGTAAAACTCACCATAAGCCATAGAAGCACAATTTTTTTGAGTGTGATATTGCTTTAGTATATAAATGTTTTTTTGATTGCCAACCAGAAAGTTCATGGACCCCTATAGTCCACCTTTGCCTGTATTTGATGGATGTTTTTATTATATGTGCTTTTACCTGTAATGGACAAGACCAACAAAGGTGAACAGATGGACTTGACCTTGGCTCACCCACACAAAAATGCCATTGTGTAACATATTGGAGCACATGTACAGAGGCATAGGCTTTTTTACAGTGTGTACAGAAATGTAAAAGTATATATTTTGTGTCCTGTTTTGTAATGGCATTATATTGGTTGTAGGTTGGTGATACTTTACTGAGTACCAGTAGAAGGTGAGATCTCTGTAAATTTAATTTTCATGCATTTTCTTGACACATGCCTTCAAATCTATATCTCTCAATCTGTGCAGTACCACAATCAGAAAACTTCTGGAAACAAAACTAGTTGTGTTTCAAGCTGGGTGAGTCAATTGGAGGTAACATCCATTTAATTTTTGAAGCCATCTCCATGGATTCTCTCATAATGTCTGGATGTGACAGATTAAAGAGATGTGCACAGCTGTCTTTATATGCTGCAGGGGATGCACATGCTATTGTTCCACCTCCTGTGAATGTGGTCGTGCCATGGAGAGTTATTAGTACACCAGCAATCATTCAAAAGAGGATATTAAGTAAAAGCTTGTGAATTCTGCCTGAAGCTGAAAAATGCACCTACCTACTTCAATTCTTATTTTAATCTTGTATGCATTTGCACTGAATCAAGACAAGCTGATGATAATAACAGAGATTCCTGCTTGTTATTACACAAATCACTAATATGCACACAATTGTCTGTCATTGTTGTGTGCCGTAGATGGAATTAAGGGACCCATTCAAACCTGTTAATTAGCAAATGTCAGGTATTCTTATGTAAAGTGTGGTTCTAGCATAAGTGCATTTATATATTTGTATAGAGACACTGAATTGTATGCATTACGTTAGCACATTATGCTGATGTATTGACAGCATTTAAAATGTAAATAACGTTAAACTGTAACAAAAATTTATCTCTTTATGCACAGATAATAATGCCCTGTGCCATGATTGCATTCATTTAAACTTTCAAAAACTGATAACTCAAGCAATTTGCTTAAAAAATGTCTACATATATAATAGTAAATAATTTAGTAAATGTAATATTATCGTAAAAAAAAAAAAAACAGCCTGATGCAACCTGATCTCATGATGAAAACATAATTGTGGGAACTTTTTACATACCGCCATTTCATGACATATTCGATGTGAAATTTCCACTGGGTGGCGCTAAAAGAGTGTTTGTTTTTTTTCCCCAGAACAGACATGTGGTACGTTTTATGTGACGTTGGTTTCGTAGGTGTCCCCGCATTTCAGACTTGAAATGTCCGTTGAGTGGCGCAATGAGTCAAATGCTCCATGATGTTTTAAAATAACATACCATCTGCAGTACACCTAAACCTACCTGATAGCATGAACAAAAACGAATGTGACGTAAAAA
>JAFVLL020020669.1:0-26497 GCA_021397915.2 Tor tambroides | reverse complement strand
CTGTCAATCAACATTAGTGCGCCACCCACAGGATAACGCAAGGACATCTCTGCCAAAATTTTGTGTTCAGAGATTAGAATATAAAGTTTACAAAATAATCTGGCCCACCTAGATTTACGGTCACTGTTGAATGCTTAACAAAACAATTCACTCAGAAGTTATTCATCATTTACTTAACCTATAGTGTCATTCCAACCTTTATCATTTTCTTTTGTTACGGAAAATTTTTTGAGATTTTTTTTTTTCATATAACACAAGTGGATGGTGGTTTGTACTGCCAAGCAAGTCTAAAGTCAAGTAATTGATGATACAGATATTCATTTTGGGACACTGTTTTCATTTAATTGGAAAAAGCCAAAGAAAAGGTTTATATAATATTAAAATAGTTGGCATTAAGGTATTTTTTATGTTTTTTTTTTTAAACAACTCTCTTATGCTTACCAAGGCTACATTTATTTGATAAATATACAGTAAAACAATAATATTGTAAAACTTCAAAACTGTTTTCCATTTTAATATACTTTAATATGTAATTTATTCCTGTGATGCAAAGCTGAATTTTCATTAGCCATGATTCCAGTCTTCAGTGTCACATGATCCTTCAGAACAACATTTATTTCAAATAACTGTTTTGTAAATGTCTTTAATGCCACTTTTGAAAACTTTAAATGGTACTATGTGTGTCCTAATTCTGAATAAATTACACTCTTAATAATAAAGGTGTTTCACGATGCTACAGAAGAACCTTTTTTTTGTCTAAATGGTTCCATAAAGAACCTTTAACATCTCTGAAGAACCTTTCTGTTTCACAAAAGGTTCTTTGTGGCAAAAGAAGGTTCTTCAGATTATAAAAAGGTAAACCTTTGACTGAATGGTTCTTTGTGGGACCAAAAATGGTTCATGGCACTGCTGTGAAGAACCTTTTAAGCAGCTTTATTTTTAAGAGTGTACAAACTCTGGGTCATTGGTTAATGCTCACACTGTGCCTTTGCTGCTTTTTTAGTGAAGGTGAGGAAGATGATGGAGTCAGAATCCAATATTTGCTTTATCAGCAGCTTGTGCTTGTTTATCTGAGTCAAAGATCAGAGAACGGCCGATCACAGCCAAACATCAACAATGTCAGCCAATATCTGATAAGAAGAACATGGTAGAGGACACAGCAAAGAACTCACTGACACAGACACCAAAAAACAGGCGTACGTGTGTGTGCATCAAATCAATGGCGTGCAGAACAGGAGTTCCTGAAGAGATTCACACTCTGAAAAGTGAGACCTGGGTAACTGTGCTATCCGCACCTTGTTTTACAAAGTGAGAATTAGGAAATGTGTGTCTGCGAGACACCAGGTTGCACATGTTCACATGTTAACTTTCAGTCTCCTTCAGAGAAATATCCCGGAGTTTCCTTCATAACCTTCAGAGAATGATCAGGAATGATCTCAAGGTCTGGCCAGAAAGAGAAAGAGAGCGGGAAAACCGGGCGGCCCGAGCAGATGGAGGTTAGGGTTCTCCAGTTTATTCCATTTCAAACAGGTAATGGGCTGTGAAATGAATACACAGTAAGCATTTTTCTTCAGTGTGAGGGCAGTTTCATTCAACATATGGACATGGAAATTAGTGTGTATGTTTGTTGGTTTCTCTTGCATCTGTCGGTGTGTGTACGTGAGCTGTATTATTAATTATCCGTCATTTTCCTAATGAGCCTTCTGCGAAGTAAACTATGCGATGCACTTCCTTTTTGGGAAACTTCCATTTAAAAAGTCAAACAAATCATAAAATTGCACTACAAATAATCCTTATCTGTCAGTTTGACTGAATGAGCTTTCCTTTGTATTCATCTGTTACAATATGAAAAAAGACATATATTATGACAGTGAAATCATGTCGGTAATATTGCTATGAAAATACTCAATTTTGCTAATTATTTACAGTTTAACAAAAGTCACTCCCATAATTCACGCACAGCATCATGGAGTGTACGAAAAAGGTGGAAATTCACCTTTAGTCTTTCACACACTCACAGTACAGCCTGAAAATGATGTATTGTTTTAAAGGTGAACATTAAATGTCATGTTTGATGTAATTATACTAGTATGTGTATGAGTATGTGAGTTAGGACAAAAGGTCATTGGTTCTCGTGAATGTTAAGCTCAAACACACACACCGTCCCATTTTGGTGCATACAGTATGCATCTCACAGCTCTCTTCCTCTTCCCCCTGCACTCCTGAGATCAATTCCCATTTAATTAGGGTCTGAAAGTTGTTAACGCTCACTGTGAAGTGCACACACATGTGAAATGGTTACTGATGACTAACACTTTCTCTTTCTTTACGGCCGCGTCACTTCTGCAGCTGCTGGCATTATTGCAGACTGCGAGATCTGCAGTGTGTGCGAGGTGTTTCATAATGCTACGCTGCTCGGATGACTTGACTCTAATTAAGAGCACAAATCATGTCTCTAGAGGGGAAACGCTCTATGGATTTTGTAGATCTTTGCTTGTGTTACTTCATACACACGTGAATGTTTCAGGATAGATGTTTGTCCTTCTGTAATAACACTGAATATTCCTTATTGTGTGAAATCACACTGTGGAGCTCCAAAAACAACAACCTTAGAAAGTAGTATATATTTTGGATGACATATATTTGAAAATCTTCCCTTGCACGGCAGCTCTTAGCACTTGCATTCTCCATTCTCCATTCCTCCATTCCAACATGTTTCACGAGTTAAAAACAGTATCTCCACTTATGGTCTAAGAAGTTTCCTTGCTGAAGCATTGAATCCAATAAAATTTGCAGTATAAGTATTGATCTTCTCTTTGACAGACTTCTGACACTGCTTTTAACCCTGGCTTTGAATCTTTAGGGATGAATGCCACAAACAATCTTTTTTAATGGTTCTTTTAGTCTTTCTGAGTGCTCTGTGTATTTAAATGCTTGCTTTCCGCAAAGTCAGAGAGAAAAAGAAAGAGAGAGATGCATTAATGGAATGTTTATTGCTTTGATGGAGAAATCGGAGAAGGCCTTTTGTTTTTATCCACTTGATTGTGTTTTTAGGACAGCTGCAACACAATCAAATGGAAAATCTAATGAAATTGTAACAATGATAATGGACAAATTGTTTTAGTCAGCAAAGCTCTCATTCAGTCTTTGATTCAATGCAAAGGAGTTTTCCGAAATCAGTTAATAAGTATACCGTTCAAATGTTAGATATTTTAAAGTTATTGAAAGAAGTGTTTTATATTCACCATCACCAAGGCTGTATTTATTTGAGGAGAAAAAGTAACAGTAAAGTAAAAACACTAAGAACAGACGTTTTGTGAAATATCATTTATTACGATTTTAATATAATGATTTTCTATTTTAGTATATGTGACCCTGGACCACAAACCAGTCATAAGGGTCAATTTTTCGAAACTGAGATTTATACATCATCTGAAAGCTGAATAAATAAGCTTTCCATTAGGATAGGACAGTATTTGGCCGAGATACAAGTATTTGAAAATCTGGAATCTGAGGGTGCAAAAAAATCAAAACACTGAGAAAATTGCCTTTAAAATTGTCCAAATGAAGTCCTTAGCAATGAATATTACTAATCAAAAATTAAGCATGGATATATTTATGGTAGGAAATTTACAAAATATCTTCATGAAACATGATCTTTACTTAATATCCTAAGGATTTTTGGCATAAAAGAAAAAAACGATTTTGACCCATACAATGTATTTTTGGCTGTTGCTACAAATATACCAGTGCTACTTATGACTGGTTTTGTGGTCCAGGGTCACATATTTTAAAATGTAATATATTCCTGTGATGGCAAGGACCAATTTTCTGCAGCCTTTACTGTATTATTCAATGTCAAGTGATCCCTCAGATTAAATCATAATAATATGGTGATTAGGTGTTTAAGAAACATTTCTGTCTAAAACAGTTGTGCTGCTTCATATTTTATTTTAGTAGTTTTTTTGGAAACATATATATATAAAAACATATATTTGTAAATATATATTTCCACAAAGGTCAAAAGAACTTGAAATATTTAAAATAGAAATCTTTTGTAAGACATTCTAAATGTCTTCACTGTCACTTTTGATCAAATTCAAGTGTCCTTGTTGAATAAAAACATCAATTTCTTTTCATAAAAAAACAGTTAAGACTATCTTCTTGGAACAGCATAAAGGTGAGTAAATGATGCCTCCAGAAAAAAAAAAATCTTTAGGTCAGTAGTCATATTTCACAGAAATATCAAACTGTCAGACTTGAATTCTGTTTTACAAATTTGATCTGAAATTTTCACTTCTAAGTTTCAGGTGCACGTTTGCAGAAGGACACTATCTTCCTCTTGTCCCATGAGGATACAGCATTTGGCAGGCAAACTTTGCATTACTTTGCAGAAACTGTTCAGGAAGGCAGGTGAGTGAAACAGCGGTCAGCACGTCTCTCTGCGGGATGAATCGAAGGCTGTGCCACTTAAATCTCACATAAGTGTGACATCACTTTGTCAGCGTGTTTTGTCTCTGTCTTCAATGGTAGTGAGGATGAGTCACAGGCAAATGATGACCAGGTCAATCCAGATGCATCCTGGCTGCGTTGAGTTCCATCTTGCACTACTATGATAAGGATATGAGAAGGTTAGTTGAGAGTTTTTTCACTGCGCACAAATCCAGCTGGACTTTAGGTCTTACGCATGCATACAAACACACTCAAGCAAAGTGGATATACTGTACATCTCTAACCAAACTAGACATGAAGCTAAATGACCTCCTGCCTGACTGATGCTCTCTGGTGGTCCAGCAGCTCTATAAATCAGTCTTTCACCTTCAGGAGCAAATAAATGCTGACGGCACACAAAACAACTGCTCTGCACTTGCTCTCTGCATGTTTTCTGCATAAAGCAGCCCTGATAGAGGTACGTGTGCTATTTAGATGGCTATGATATGCAGTTGCTGTATGTGTGTTTTGCTGCTGTTTGTGTGGATGGCATGGCACTATTGGCAGTTTGTGTTCATTAGATGTGAAATATTCTGATCAATAATTCTGAATATTGGAGGCTGCTGAAGCTGTCGGATGTAGTCATAACCATATAGTTCAGGGTCGGAGGACACAATCAATAAAAATTTACTGAGTTAACATAGCAGTCGATACACCCATCACTATGACAGTAGTAACTTAATCTTACTCTTTCTTTCTTTCTTTCTTTCTTTCTTGATTGATGTAGTTTCAGTGCTTCAATAAGAACTACTTGTTTGTTTTTCATTTTTTTTATTATTAGTTTTTTGCATTTTTTTCAGTTGTAATCATCATCATCATCATCATCATAATAATACTAATACTAATAATACAACTAATCATAATAATTCTTTTCATTATTATTATTATTATTATTATTATTATTATTAGGTATATATGTTTTACAGAGTGCTCTGGAGAAGCACTATAGTCTATAAGGCAAACATTATTATAATTATTATTATTATTATTATTATTATTAGTGGTATTATTATTATTATTAGTAGTAGTAGTAGTAGTAGAACAACCCAAATTCCTGAACATTTGGGATCGCTATGTGGAATAAATGAAAACTAAAAGACTTTCAAATCACATGGTACAATATTTTATTCAATAATAGAATATAGAGAATATAAATGTTTAAAAGGAGAAATTAACACTTTTATCCACTAAATGAGCTCATTTCAATTTGATGCCTGCTCCAGGTCTCAAAAATGGCTGGCACGGAGCAACAAAGGACCGAAAAGCATGAAATTTTGAAAAGATTCAGCTGGGAGAACATCTAGCAACTAATTAAGTTAACTGACATCAGGTCTATAACATGATTAGCTATAAAGGGGATGTCTTAGAGAGGCAGAGTCTCTCAGAAGTAAAGATGGGCAGAGCCTCTCCAATCTGTGAAAGAGTGCGTAAAAAGATTGTGGAATACTTAAAGTTCCTCAATGTCAAATTGCAAAGGCTTTGCAAATCTCATCATCTACAATGCATAAAATCATCAAAAGATTCAGAGAAACTGGAGAAATCTCTGTGCGAAAGGGACAAGGCCGAAGACCTTTGTTGGATGCCCCGCGGTCTTCGGGCCCTCAGACGACACTGCATCACTCATCGGCATGATTCTGTCATTGACATTACTAAATGGGCCTACGAATACTTCCAGGAACCACTGTCGGTAAACAAAGCGCCGTCGTGTCCTGTGAGCCAAGGCTCATTTAAAATGGACTGTTTCAAAGTGGAAAAGTGTTCTATGGTCAGACGAGTCCAGATCTGACATTCTTGTTGGACATCACAGACGCCGTGTCCTCCGGGCTAAAGAGGAGGGAGACCTTCCAGCGTGTCATCACCGTTCAGTTCAAAAGCCAGCATCTCTGATGGTATGGGGGTGCATAAGTGCATACGTTATGAGTAGCTTGCATGTTTTGGAAAGCACTATGAGTGCTGAAAGGTATATAAAGGTTTTAGAGCAACATATGCTCCCCTCCAGATGACGTATATTTCAGCAGGACAATGCAAAACCACATACTGCAGCTATTACAACAGCATGGCTTCGTAGTAGAAGAGTCCGGGTGCTGAATTGGGCTGCCTGCAGTCCAGAGCTTTCACCTATAGAGAACATTTGGCGCATCATTAAACGAAAAATACGTCAAAGACGACCACGAACTCTTCAGCAGCTGGAAACCTATATCAGGCAAGAGTGGGACCAAATTCCAACACCACAACTCCAGAAACTCATAACCTCAATGCCCAGATGTCTTCAAACTGTTTTGAAAAGAAGAGGAGATGCTACACCATGGTAAACATGTCCCCGTCCCAACTATTTTGAGACCTGTAGCAGACATCAAATTTGAAATGAGCTCATTTTGTGTATAAAATTGTAAAATTTCTCAGTTTAAACATTTGTTATGTTATCTATGTTCTATTGTGAATAAAATATTGCCTCGTGTGATTTGAAATTCTTTTTGTTTTCATTTTATTCAAATTGAAAAAACGTCCCAACATTTCCGGAATTCGGGTTGTAGTAGTATCATTAATGATAATGATAGTAATAATAATAATAATAATAATAATAGTAATAATAATAATAATAATGATGATTATTATTATTACTATTAGTACTTATATTTTGCATTATCTTATATTATACTGTTATTTATTCTAGTATATACTGTACTACTAGTACCATTTTTGAAATTATTTTTACTATTATTATTACTATTATTAGCAATAGTAGTGGTAGCTGGAAAATAATGTAATGTATTAATACTAGTAGCAGTACCAGTTGTAACTTTGTAACATTTGGCAATAAAATTTTTATTTCATATTTCATTTGTCCATTTTCTTTGTGTACAATATTTTTTATGACAAAAAATAGCTTTGAATGTGTTCAGGGAAGTGTTGGCTTTACTGGATGGCTAGAGCGTGTATTGTAATCTGTCGTCTGTCCAGTGTGATGTTCTGATAAAACAGAATCTCTCTCACGCACTCTTTCTTACGCGAGGGTGACTGATGTAATTAGTATTTGCTTTTCTGTTGTGTTTGTTCTGATGAGTACGGGTGAGATGGTCATCAGGAATTCAATTCTAAACCCTTAAGAGACACGAAAACACACTCTGAAATTAGCATTTTCTGTCTTACACACTAACACAGCACTCACTCAATGCCATTAGGACTCTGTCTCTGAAACACTCACCGTCAAACTGTCAACCTCATTACCACACACTGCATGTGCATTCGCGGCCTGACAAATAGACCTGCCTGCGCATACCATCTAAAACATGACTGGACTTTAAGGGACTGGATTACCACTGGATACAATAGGAGTGAACCAGAAAACAGGAAGGGATCAGGCTCATCTGTGTAAATAGTTTCTTCTCAGGCTTCAGATTAAGGCCTCAGTAATAGAGTGAATGTGGGTGAAGATGAATTGGCAGGACTATTACACACACACACACACACACACACACACTTGTTTCGCTATCCTTGTGGGGACTTTCCATAGGTGTATTGGTTTTTCTGCTGTACAGACCGTATTTTCTATCGCCCTACACCAACCCTACACCTAAACCTACCCCTTATAGGAAACTTTCTGCATTTTTAGAATTTCAAAAAACTTCATTCTGTGTGATTTATTACCTTGTTTACCCGTGGGGACCTCAATTTAGGTCCCCACCGTGACACAAGTCCCCATGAGTCTGTGTGTATTCAGGTTTAAGTCCCCACCAGGATAGAAAAAACAGGTACACACACACACACACACACACACACACATACATATATTCAAAGGCAGAAGAAAGATTTCTTGTCTAAGCTTTTGCCTGGAATTTAAGAGAAGTTTGTTTCAAGATATATGAATGCCTGAGTTTATCAAAATCGAATGTTTTGATGGTTAGCCAGTGAGCGATGTCAAAGATGTACCGTAAGGACAGTGTAATCGATTTCTGCTTTAACAGCTGAATAAAAGTCCTGCCAAATCATTGCGCAGCATATGTTGTCAGTTTCCAATCTTCCTCAAGGGGGTGCAGTTTTTCTTTTGGCTGTAATTTTTTTTTTGTCTCACTGGAGACATTTATACACAAAAAGTATACTTGTTTTAATCTATTAATTCAAATTACTGAAACTTGAGATACAAATAGTAATTTGCCTCTCAAGAAAATGATTAAATAAAATGCTGTATCCTGTAATCACAAACAAAAATGATTACTTCATTCTCTCTCTCTCTCTCTCTCTCTCTCTCTCTTTCTCTCTCTCTCTCTCTCTCTCTCTCTCTCTCTCTCTCTCTCTCCCCAAGTATACTGTATATTGTTATGCCTTTGGCCAGGTGCCATGTTTCTCCTCCACGCTTCATACACACATTAGTGTCACTTCCTCTCACTGCTGTAGATCAGCGTCATAACTCTAGCGCGGATTCCATATAGATCTGATCAATCTAAAAACTGTATTATATTTCAAATATTTGTTTGTTGTGCTTGTAGCAGGGACATCACAAACATGCACAGGACCCAGAACAAAATTTTTATTAATGTGGCACAATGAGTACACTATCGCTCAAAAGTTTGTCAGTAAGATTTTTTTGAAGTGTTTTATACTCACCATAGCTGCATTTAATTTATCAACAATATAAAACTGAAATATTGTGAAATATTTACATTTAAAATATAATTAATTATAAAGAATTGTTGGTACCCTTGGTAAATATGAACAAAGAAGGCTGGTGAAAATAAATGTGCATTGTTAATCCTTTTGATCTTTTATTTTTAAAAAATCACAAAAATCTAAGCTTTCATTGGAGAATAAGAATTTAAAATGAGGGGAAATATCATTATGAAATAAATGTTTTTTCTCAAATACATGTTGGACACAATTACTGGTACCCCTAGAAATTCTCTGCAAAAAACTCTGCAGGGCTGCGGCTCTCCAGGACTGACGTTCGCCACCCCTGGTTTAGACTGAAATGTAATGCAAAGGACGTCTTCACTCAAAAAAATCATTTGTGCTTAATATTTAGCATGCCAAGTGGAAAGTGTCACACAGTAGAGTGCAATATAGCTGAGTGTTTTACATTTCAAGATGCATTGCATTTCATTTGGCATGAATTCAGCACTGGATTGCATAAAAGCAAAACCTGCACATTGTTTATCACTGACAAGATATTCTTTTTTAATGCCGTTTATGACAGCTTTGCTTTTTATGATGTCCACACAGGTTTCCAGTGATCATTTAAGCGTCGCACAAATTCTGTTCCATACTGGTCGGGTCGGGTCACAGAAGTGCAGAATCGCACAGACTGTAAAAGTTACAATGTATAATTAATGATGTTAGTAGAAAATGGTTTGCTGAATAAACTGATCTCGGATCAGCAGTCAGTGCAGAAATACGGTTATTTGCCCGTTGGGGAATGAGCCTGGTTCTGAGTCAGTGAGGCAGTAGAGAGACACTGCCCAGTGTAATTAGCAGCTACTCATGTAATGTACTCCCATGAAGTTTAATGATGTTACTCAGCGTTTCAGCTGTACAGATGGGCTGTACTTTCTCAGTAAAAGCTTTAGATCGTGATTGGTCATTCGGGTGCAGGCATTGCTGCAATGCAGTAGTAGTAACAGCAAACACACACACATACGCTCACTATTCCCTCAGAGTGATCACTTTTATGTTCATAGATGTCTCTGAGCCTCTGGCTGCTTTGTAATCATGAAAGAATCCATTCTGAAGCCACAGAAAACTTTTAGATGTGGTTTAGTGGTTTCATCATAGATTATTGGATTTTTCCATAATGTATTGTCATAAGAGTTGCTGTATTCAATCAAGAGCAATGTTATTGCATTTTAGCAAAGTAGAAATGTTGTAAGCTATCATAATGCAGCACTAAAGGAAGCTTCTTATGTCTTAAAACAATTGCAGTCCCCAATTTATGCCCATTTCTTCTTCATCTGACCAAGAATGGCCAAACCAGTTCTTAACCATAAAGCACCAGCCACATAATTGAACATCAGTGACCTTCTTCTTGATATAGAGTACTTAAATTAAGATTGTGAATTTTGAATTAGGACGTTCATAAATTGGTCTCTGCTTTAATCTGACCAGTATTCTCTGATAATTGTGTTTGCTCTTGGTTGACTGTGTAATGAACTGAGAACAAGAGTATGTGTAAAACTGATGTAAAAACCAGGACCTTGTATTGCACTACTGAACAATATTATAGCACTACTCAGACAGGATTCGTTTTCTAAAATGACATTTTATGTTTTTTTTTATTTGACTTAGTCATTAATAGAGAATGTGTGTGACCTTTATGTGTGGACTCAGGTGGGATTTAAGTCAAAAAGTATATCTGCGACTTCCTCAGTGAAAACTAGTCCTGTCCCAATAGGCCTTATGGCTTATTTTTGGGAATGATGCTAGTTCTTAGTTTTCAGTGTGTCCTCCCTTTGCTTTAATAACAGCACTTAAGATGCATGAACTCCACAAATTCACGACTTTGTTGACTTGGCCATATCATCCATCTTGTGCTTCAGTGGAAGCAAAAACATTGGTGGTCTGTACTGTATGACAATTATTTGATTACTGGCCTTAAATAATGTAGAATATTGAATTCATTTTATGTCATAATATTGCCTTGCTTTATTTTTTTTTAATCCTAAATGATAATATGAATACATTTTAGTAAAATGTATTTTCAGTTTTGTATTTACATTAAAAATAAATTAATAAATCAACTAAATTCTTTTTTTCAGGTTTTTAATTAAAAAATCCCAGACTTCTGGACTCTTAAGGTAAATGCTTGCATAGTAACATATTATGCTTATTTAGGAGATGATTTTATGTGACATGGTTTCTGTTAAAAGCCTGATGTGTGTCTGTTGTGAATTTAAAGTGACTGACTCCTCGCTGTAATACAGAACAGCAGGACCATATAAACAAAATGAGAGCCTGGGGCGGTGGGATTGGTCAGATGGAGAGTGGTCTGGGTTGCATGAAAGACTCCATAATTTTGAAACAATTCGCTGTAAACAAACCCAGTAAAACTATAGAGCACTGCGGCCGACTCATCCGCAGTGCAGTCAATCAAACATCATATTTTGATAAAAAAAGAGAGAGAGTTCATATTTACTTTTAGGGTCTCAGAGTGGCTTTAATTCAAGATGAGGAAATACAAGATACATTAATTCTGTCCCTGAGGGCTGATAATAAGGCTTGTTTGATCAGAGTTATGGATCTAATTTATGAACAAAATCTGTGATTCACAAAAACAAACACTAATTAGTTGGATTAATTGGCCGTTACTGTTCTGTCTGTCAAATTTATACTGATGAGACGAGATTTATGTTTCAGTTTGATTTGCACTAGAGATTTTTAAAGCATATTTTACAGCACATGAATGATAATGCAGCAGTAGTATGGCTGCTGTAGACAATCATGAAAAGTCCCGGATCACACTAAATGCTGGATAACTTGCTGATGTCAGGGTTGAATGATTCCACACAAATAAAAGCAAAATCAGATAAAAGCATGTTCTACGTAGAATAAATTGTCCAAAGAGTCCAGGCCCAAATTCACACCACTGGTTATTCCAGTGTTACCGTGTCAGGTTCAAGGGGTTAAAGTATTTTAACATGGAAATAATTACACACGTCAACTTTAAACGGTTCTTTGCTGATTGTGTTAAATTAGGACAGGAGCAAGAGATTAGATTACATTAGCTTTTTTTCTGGAATTATGAATCATAAATTCTGTCAGTAAGTGAAGTAGAAATCTCAGCAGTCATGTCCTAATATCTCCTCCTGCATTACTCATTACTCAAAGTGTAAACAGCAGCATGAATAGCGACTGTAATTCATTATTCAGAAGAAGCTTCTCTTTGCCAGTGATGCTGATGAATATGGTGACAGCATCAGCATAATTCATCACTTCCAGTATTAAATTACTTTGACAAACAAGTTGCAACTTCTAATGAAGATTTTAATGTTTGAAGTAGTCCTAAAATGGACAGTGTGGTACAAAATGGACATTAAAGATATCCTCCTGAGACCCGGCCATAGACTTTTTTCCTCTGTAGAAGATTTTAGCAAATTTCTCTGAGACCTTACATATTACAATTCAAGTCTGGACTGTAAAGAGCACATTCACGTTTGACCATGAAAACTCCCTCTACTTGGTCTTTAAAAATGACTGTTTGATTGAGTTCAGCACTCTTGTGAAAATTTTTGTAATTACCATTTAATTCAGAATTTGACTTTCTATTACGAAGCAGGGAATTTCATACATGTCCTCTATAGAGGACACCTATAGGAAGACATACAGCATGTTTATCAGACAACAAGTGAATAGGGGAAGAAATTGTATATCAATATTCCTATGAAATATTAGATATTCTTATAAAAATTATGCCAAGTTGTTATTCTTAGTATCACTCTTCATTTTTTCATTACATGTTGCCCCAAGAACATGTTAATATGCAAATTAGATCAAATGTACAGTATAGATACAACGCATAGAAAGAGAATATGTTTTCACACATATAGTGTAAAGTATAATAATATATCAAACCATTCTGTAGTATATTCCATAACATGGTTGACAATCATCTCTGTACAAAGTTTCATAAAAAAAAAATACACCTAAAAATTGATTGGTTAATGAACAAATAAACATTATTTTTGCCTATAGTGTCTCATCATTTTCTTAATAACTGAGTCCTGATGCACATAGCAATCGCATACAGTACATAGAATAAAATATCAATAAAAGAATTTTTAATTTTTTTCCACAATTTTTTTTATGTTCCAATGTAATCATATTCAAACTTGCATGTCTTTCCTCTGTGAATCACAAAAGGCAGAATTTGAATTTTCAGTTACAGTTAAAGCGGACTGATACTTTCAAGCTTTATAAAGAAAGTGATTACATTTCACATGGAAATTACACCACTTTCACTGTTGCACTACTCCATGTAACCATCTTTATGTTAGCTGCACATTTGCTGATACAGATATTTGGGGTACAACCTGAATTCCGGAAATGTGGGGACGTTTTTTAAATTTGAATAAAATGAAAACTAAAAGACATTCAAATCACATGGGAAAATATTTTATTTACAATAGAAGATATAAAACATAACAAATGTTTAAACAGAGAAATTTTACACTTTTATCCACTAAATGAGCTCATTTCAAATTTGATGCCTGCTACATGTCTCAAAAAAGTTGGCACGGGGGCAATAAAGGGCTGAAAAAGCAAGACATTTTTGAAAAGATTCAGCTGGGAGAACATCTGGCAAATAATTACTAATAAAACTAATAAAAGTTAACTACTAATAAAAGTTAATTGACATCAGGTCTGTAGCATGATTAGCTATAAAAGGGATGCCTTAGAGAGTAGTAAAGAAGTAAAGATGGGCAGAGGCTCTCCAATCTGTGAAAGAGCACATAAAAAAATTGTGGAATACTTTAAAAACAACGTTCCTCAACGTCAAATTGCAAAGGCTTTGCAAATCTCATCATCTACAGTGCATAACATCATCAAAAGATTCAGAGAAACTGGAGAAATCTCTGTGCGTAAGGGACAAGGCCAAAGACCTTTGTTGGATGCCCGTGGTCTTCGGGCCCTCAGACGACACTGCATCACTCATCGGCATGATTCTGTCATTGACATTAATAAATGGGCCCAGGAATACTTCCAGAAACCACTGTTGGTAAACAATCCGCCGTGCCATCTGCAGATGCCAACTAAATCTCTATCATGCAAAAAGGAAGCCATATGCGAACATGGTCCAGAAGCGCCATCGTGTCCTGTGGGCCATGGCTCATTTAAAATGGACTGTTTTAAAGTGGACAAGTGTTCTATGGTCAGACGAGTCCAAATTTGGCATTCTTGTTGGAAATCACGGACGTCGTGTCCTCCGGGCTAAAGAGGAGGGAGACCTTCTAGCGTGTTATCAGTGTTCAGTTTAAAAGCCAGCATGTCTGATGGTATGGGGGTGCATAAGTTCATACGGTATGGGCAGCTTGCATGTTTTGGAAGGCACGATGAATGCTGAAAGGTGTATAAAGGTTTTAGAGCAGCATATGCTCCCCTCCAGGCGATGTTTATTTCAGGGAAGGCCTTGTGTATTTCGGCAGGATAATGCAAAACCACATACTGCAGCTATTACAACCTAAGAGAACATTTGGCGCATCATTAAATGAAAAATACGTCAAAGATGACCACGAACTCTTCACCAGCTGGAAACCTATATCAGGCAAGAATGGGTCCAAATTCCAACACCACAACTCCAGAAATTCATAACCTCGATGCCCAGACGTCTTCAAACTGTTTTGAAAAGAAGAGGAGATGCTACACCATGGTAAACATGCCCCTGTCCCAACTATTTTGAGACCTGTAGCAGGCATCAAATTTTAAATGAGCTCATTTAGTGGATAAAAGTGTAAAAAATTCTCAGTTTAAACATTTGTTATGTTATCTATGTCCTATTGTGAATAAAATATTGGCTCATGTGATTTTAAAGTCTTTTAATTTTCATTTTATTCAAATTTAAAAAACGTCCCAACATTTCCGGAATTCGGGTTGTAAAAAACCTCTATAAAAACCTCTTTTCTGGCTCGCTGATCATGATGAGCAAGAGAGAAGAGAGATTGCAGTTGTCTGTAATGATTAATCTTACACAGGTGTGCGCTGATGAAGAGCTACGCTGAATAATTGTTTGAAATTGAGATAAAGCTTTTACTAGAGTTGTTAAAAATCTGAGAGAGAGACAGAAAGAGAGATTAGTTAGCTACTGCCGTATTCTGAAAGGTTTGTTTTTTTCTGCCTCTGCGGAATGAGCTCATAAATATAAACACAGTAATGGCTTTTTTGTCATGTCCAAATGTGTGCTCTGGCCTGTTTCACATTGTACGTATAAACTTGGCATATTTACATTTATTCAAGATTTATGTGCCTAATACTAAAGTAGTTTTGGAGAGCCAGACTTTGTGAATTCCGATGTACATCAGCATATTTTGACCAGGACATTTATGGGCAGGTAAATGTGAAATCGATGATGCCATAATAAAAGATCAGCGTGTAAGACAATAGTTCATCCACATAATGGTGCGACAGTCTAAATGAAAGGTTATACTGAAAACACATTGGAAATTGAGTGTAATATCTATTTTACTCTTCTCAGAATGTGGCTACAGTATTGAAACCTGTGTTTTAAAAATGCTTATTTAGTAAGAGCAGTGTTATATCAGTTTGTACAATGAGCATCATATTTATAAACCTCTGCAGTTTAATGACACATGACCCAGAGGGCAACAATTAAAGCAGAGCTCACAGAAACATCAGCCTGTTCTGTCTGTAAACCTGAAACTAAAAACTGTAACCTGAGTTGACCATCTGGATGAGGCTGCATCTTTACTGGAAAACATACTGTGAAAGAAAAAGGCATTGATACACATTTACAGACTGTAAATGTCAGTCAAGTCAGTCAATGGCTTAACATAGAGTATTTTTTATGAAGACGCTTTGAAAACTGATTTCAGAGAGGCTTTCAAGGCCTGATCCTAGCTGACAAAATTATGTTCCTTTTTGAACTTTTTGCTACAGTTCCTACTTATGAAAATGTCTTTTTTAAATGTTTTAAAAACATTATACAAATGTAAAGTGAACATTCCATTTGATCATTTTGCATAAATTATGGAATGTTACTTCTGAACATCGTCTGAATATTCTGAAGCAAGCAGTAACATTTAAAACATGTAAGATGAAGATCCAACTAAATCGAATGATGTAGAAATAATTTAATGTTTTGAGAACCAATAACTAATGTTCTGTTGAAGTTACTAGAGCTATTGTTTGCCAAATGTTAGCCAAAGTTCTGATAACATTCCCTGTTAGATCATGTAGAATTTAAAAGTACTTAAATTGTGGCCTAATGGATAGAGAGTCGGACTTGTAACCCGAAGGTCGTGGGTTCGAGTTTCAGGTCCGGCAGGGATTGTAGGTGGGGGGAGTGAATAACCAGCACTCTCTCCACCCTCAATACCACGACTGAGGTGAGACCCTTGAGCAAGGCACCGAACCCCCAACTGCTCCCCGGGCGCCACAGAATTGGCTGCCCACTGCTCCAGGTGTATGTTCACTACTGTGTGCGTGCACTTGGATGGGTTAAATGCAGAGCACAAATTCTGAGTATGGGTCACCATACTTGGCTACACACCACTTCCCTTTCCCTTAAAAATGATTTTTGAATGGCCATTCACATTAGACTTTATCAAACTTTAAGGGTACGTTTATACAAAAAATACTGAAAACAAAAATGTTTTTCCTTTGTGTTTTTGAAAAGTTTTGCATACAGACAACCCAGCTAAAACTACTAAAAATGCTGTATTATGCAGGCCAGTAGTTGCAGTACCACTTTGTAAAGAAACACGATGTGCCTGTGCGCACAACTACAGACTGAACACATTATACGCATGCTCATGACGTCACCTTTTTCACATATTTACGTTTTTGTAGTTTTCAAAAACTTCTTTTCGGGTCTCTAAAACACTATTTGTAAATGAATAAATGAACGTAAATGAACGGCCAAAATGCATAAAAGGTTTTACGTTTTTAGTTGAAAACATTGCTGTGTAAAGTGGGCCACACTTAAACCTGCTTTCATATTAAGGTTTTACCTGTCCAGACCTTTGTCTCTTTCTTTCAAGTTGCTTAAATTCACTATTGTTTTATTTGTGTTATGTTATTCTCTCTCTCTCTTTCTTTCTATATTGAGACAGCTGTTCTGGTCAGTTCATTCTAAAGTCACAGCTGCTGTGCTGCTCTGGGTTGCAGTGCATCTCAGGTCAGGTCCCTAGCAGGCAATGTATCGACCAGTCAAAAAGCCCTGTCAGAGCTTTGAGGATGTTTGAGGGTAACCTCATCTGACCTCTCATGGCTAAATATTGTGATTCCAGCCACAGTGTCATATCATAAAAATGGTGCAATGTAACTTCTCTGTTCTCTAGTTGGATTCACTCACAAGCTTTACTGGACTCTTAGTTTGTAGCTAAACTTTGCTGTTCGAGGTATGTTAGAGGTCACAGAATGGTTCAGATGTGCTCGCAATAGTGCTTGTAATTCCTAAGTGTTAAATGCTCCAGAAGGTTGGTTGGTGGACAGGTGTCCAGTGAGGCATTTAATGGGATGGCACATTTCTTCACTCTCCAGCAGGTTTACTCTTGGATGGGGGGTCATATTAAAAATTTATAGCTTTAATCTGACTCCTCATGTTTTGTCTGGGGGGAGTAACACGAATTTAATTTCTGAATGATGGAAAGCAAGGGTTGGTTTCATTTGTTTGTTCGATTAAATGATCAGAAACCGTTTTATCCATGTGTGCAAATAAATATTTCTCATATAGCCTAAATGTACAGCTGATAAACTTAGCGAATATATTAGACTTCAAAGGGTTTAAAAATATTAAAATCTGTTCCTGTGTGACTTTCTCTCTTTCTGACTCTTTCTCCTTTTACATAACTTTCATTAAGTGAATTCCTGCCCTTTGATTTGGAGTGCAAATGAACATCGATGTTGTTGTCCCCTTTCTCTTGCCCTAAAGGGAAATGCTCTGACAGGTTATTACCTTTATTTTCATGGAAAACAAATGTTCATAGCACTGTGTAGGTCACATTGTTTTAGAGGGCATTTGCTTTGGCTCAGAGCATAGAGTGATTGTCCAACAAGTTTTACAGAAAAGTGCTGAACTAATGTAATCAATGACAGATCATTTCTCCTTAGTAAACCATCAAGTTCAATTGGCCATTTGTCATTGTAGACATGTACTTTTGTTCTATTATTTGCCTCATTAGTTGAACACCATTTCCAATATCTGCTTTGTGAATCTGCAAATAGTCTGACTCCTGCAAATTCCAAGAACTGTGTGCCCTTTGTCACAACAGACAATTTTTGATGTATATTATTGTATTACTCATTTGTGATGGCAGAGATGAATTTTCAGCAGCCATTACTTCATTGTTCAGAGTCACATGATTCTTCAGAAATCACTATAATATTCAGATTTTCTGCTCAGGAAACTTTTTTTATCATTATCATCAATGTTGAAAACAGTTGTGTAACAGACAAGTGTATTGTCTGTTTTGCATGTAAGTGAAATTGGATTTGACTTATATGGAGAATAAAATATATATATTATATATCTGTTTCTGCTGAGGACTCACTATTCAGGCTTTCCTCTGTAATTTTCCTCATTTGTTGCCTTTCACTTCTGAATATTTTCTGATACTGTCACATGTGCCTGAGGCACTCTCTCTTTATCTCAATATCTCACCTCTTCTCTATCTGTCTCTCTGTGTGTGTGATGGAGTGTAAGCTGTAAGACTTATGAGGTGGAGATAATGGCAGGTGAATCAGATGTGTGAAGGTCTCTGGGTCGTTGCTTTGAGAGAGGTGTAAGCTCTTGCATATTGATATGAATCGAGCTCTTAAACACACGCATGTGCACACATTTCCTCCAGTGCTGCTCTTTTGCTGTATTCTAATGCATATTCTTTTGTATTCACATGACAGAGCATCGAAGCAATGACAGAAGCCATAAAGAGAAATGAGATGGACCCAATGGACCAGAATGAGACAGAAATTCTTGTTTTATTGTGGCTGTTTGACTCCGTGGCCATTTCAGGTGTGAAAACAGAGTGTGAATAGTGTATAATATTCCAGTGTGGAAGAAAAAGGGGCATTAACATTCTATATACAACCTCTCCATCCTGTTGTTATTGGAAGGAGCGGTCCAGGAAATTCCCCCTCAGCCTATTAAACTATACACGTATATCATAGAATATTACTACTAGAACAGCACGAGCACACAACGCTTCAGCTTCTCCCCATGCACACATAACTGTTTGAAAATGGAATAAAATCACCTGTGCGAGACACTAAATTTACTTACGCTAGCTTTCAAGTCCCTAATGTCTCTTTTCTTTTCTGAAATTTTCATCAGAGATAAAAAGGAGCTGTTGTTTTCTTTAAAAAGCTGCACATCTTAAAAATACCCAGTGGTTTTTAATAGTTTTTAAGAGGCAGTCTGGGATGTTTGGGTCTGTGTATGTATGAACTGATTTTAGGCCAGAGATACTTAAGATTTTGCCTGTTACATTTCGCATTAAACATACTTGTTCATCCTGGACTAGGCTTTGCGTTGGGAAATCTATTTATCTATCTTCCGTCCAACCGTCCTATAGATCCAACTGTCTGTCTATCAGTTCATCTAACTATCCATCATTTTGCCATTCTCTCCATCCATCATCCTGCTATTCATCCATCCATCCATCCTGCACCTAAATGACATGTAAAAACAAAACTAACTGTGGCTGGTCACTTTGGTGAAAAGTCAGCCAGAATCAGCTGCAGTAAGAAGCAGACTAAGTTTTTGGCATCAGAATTCACTCTCTCTCCTTGAATTATAGTTTGCTGAATTTGTGCTATACGCTAAACTGAACCTATTTTTTATGCTGAGTAAGTGTCAGGTCCCCCTCTGTGTCTTTACCTCTGCCTGAGCTGATGTGCTGTTTCATTGTTCTCTTAGAAGCAATATCTTGTCCCCATTTTACACACATTCCCATCCAAACATTATAGCTGCATTTATCTTCAGTGTAATTGTCTATGCAGTCTGAAAACACAACCGTATGTCATTTGGATGGTCTTTTTAAACAGGCTGGGAATGAGAGGTGTGGGAGGGTAATTTGGGTCAGAAAGGTGATTTAGAGTTGCAATTACATAAACTCCTTTTAATCTGCTTTATTTGTTTTCTGCAGCCAGACATAATTAACACTGATTTTTATGTAGTTCTGGCCTGAGTGGAGAAGCATCTTCCGTGAGAGTGAATCATTATGTTATGGATCTGATAAAATTAGTGGCTTTGTTATTGTTTTGTGTGTGTGTGTGTGTGTGTGTGTGTGTGTTAGTGTATTGAATCATAGATGTATTGAAACGCTCTCTTCATTAGCTCCGAACAAAAACGTCTTTCTGTACAGTGTGGAGATAAGAGGCTGTCAATCACCCTGCATGTGGGAATAAGTCTCAGTCAGCACAAAGCAAAATCTTCATCCTCATTCATGCTGAACAGCCTCCCTGTTGGTGAAAACCGCCAGATGTAGATTGATTCAATGCTAATTGCTTGTTTGATAAAGAACATTTTGAGTTATTAATTGTTCAAATGTTTTGTTTTTCTTTTAGGAACACACACAAGTGCACATCCTCTCTGTACTGTCCTGTGACACAAGCAACCACAGGCTTTCTGCAGGAGGTTATTTGATGGGACACTGCTGAGGAATTACCTGTGTGGGTAAAAAGATATTGTGAGGTAAAAGCCATTTCCATTGAATTCAGGGTGGATAATGAAAAGCTGTTTGCACAATCTAATTACAAGAGTAAAACAATGTGGCCTAAAACCACATTGCACAAAGAACACAAGTCCTTCTGAATCAAGCTAGTGATAAATCTGCTTGCCCAGTTCCTCTTGTTCAAAGTAAAGATTTATACAACATTTATACAACTACCCGTTGTCCTTGAAGGCTTTAAATACATCAACATGTTTGACATACTAAAATGATTTCTGTAGGACCATGTGACACTGAAGACCGGCGTAATATATTCAAATAGAAAACTCTTATTTTAAATTGTAATAATATTTCACAATATATCTGGTTTTACTGTTTTTTGATCAAATAAATTTAGCATAAGATAAACGTCTTTCAAAAAATTAAAAAATATTTTCATTCCAAACTTTTGAAAGCCATGGACAAGATATAGTTATATAAATGTTGTATATAAATGATAACAATGAACATATGAATCTGACAACTGCAAAAATGTAATGTGGTTGACTGTATTTTTTCTTTCCTTTTATTATTCTATTACTTTTTCCATTATGAAATTATAATTATTGTTTTTTTCCCCCTAGCATTAAGCATTCATTTGGGTTTGCCTCAAATACATTTTGCTGAATAGTTATAGAGATAAATTTCCAAGGGGAGTTTCTTTCATTATCATTGCCTATTCTCAGGCCTTTTTAGTATTTATCTCAATGCAGTGTTAAACATAAAAAGTATTTAGTGTTATAATTGCTATAATATCTCAGGACCATAGACAATGGCTCCATTCAATAAGATAGATCAGATAGAGAAAGTCAATTTTACTCACGGAACATTTTGAATTTGAACAATCCTTTTTTAATGACTTTTGAACAAGCAGATCTTGCCCTGAATTTTAAACCATGTAGAAACAAACTAGATTTTTTTTTTTGTCAGTAGAGAGAGAATAAGCCATCATATAACACAGAAGTGTCTGCAACAGCTCCTTTTGTGGCTTACATACAGTGGAATCTATCCTGTCACATAGATAAAGTATAAAGATGTGGAGAACATCCATAGCTTGAGGTCTAGTGACCTTCATGACAATCTGCCAAATATCCACTGCCAAGATTTGAAATAAGGAAAAATAGTGCCGGTGCTTGTCATATTTTGCATATGTATCTAGAATACATGATTGCACAGTCTTTGTCTTGTCGAGCGGATAGTCAGCATTTTAGAAGAGTTGTTGATACTGAAAAATCGTTCCTGTCCTGTGGAAAACAGTGCAGAATTGCTTTTACCAGTAAGTACCAGCCCTCTTTGAGGACTGATTTAACCTATGGTCTGTTTTAAGAACAAACGTCATAGAAGAAGCTTAGAAATCTGCAGAACCATGTGCCTGGGAAGTGTATTAAGCCTAATTAAGTCATTAACTTAAGTACAGATATGTTCTGAGATAATTCCAGAGAAATTTTTATAGTTGTTATAAGGCCATCGGCCCCACAATGGGTGCCACGTGATTATTAGATCAGATTTAACAGCATTTCTGAGCTCTTCAGTCTTGCAGGGTCAATTAGAATGGCTTTTAGTGGCGCAAGTGAACATTGGAGGCAGTAAATGTGACAGATATGGCGCCTGTGTGCTACACAATATTAGAGAGAGAAAGAGGTGCTGCGGTATTTGCTACCCTCATTAAGATTAGAGAGGTAATACGTGACCAAAGAGATAAATCTGTGGGAAGCAGTCACACACTCCGACCCATGAGCTTAATCACAGTCTTCCCCATAAATTAAAAATTCATTTTGCCAGCTTACCAACTATTAATAGTCATAGATTTCAGCTTTCCGCACCAATTGCTGTGATGTGATTAATGAAGTTTTCCTAGTACTTTTAATGCTAAAAAAGTATCCTAAATAGATATTTAATATATGTGTGATATTGTGCAAATTGAATTTAATGCAGATTTTCTTGGACACATTTGCATTTTGCACGTAATTAATTAGCATAATTGCTTTAGTGAATTGACCACTAAAACAGTACACATAGTGCATGCAAATAAATAATGCAATTCATTCTTGGTGAATTCCCCCATGAGTCTCCAGCTAAGGTTACCCAGAGGTGAACATTATTCTTAGACTGGTTTTAAATGGATGAATTCCTTTATACTAACAATGTGACCTGTTGGTGCAACAAGCTTGCATAAAGATTTGCTGATTCAGCTCTGTCAGAAGGGATTGTGGTACGTCTATAATTACACAATTATTCGCAAAACCTCTTGGATGCAGAGCAGCAGGGTGGATTGATTAGCTCTGCACTGCTGTTAATGAAACATTATAGATTTTCAATGGTCCGCTTGAAAAGCGCTCAGAGAACAGTGTTCAGAATTAAAAGCCAGTCTTATTCTATAGCTAAGTATCCTTTGTTCTGGTGGTTATTACAGTAGCACTATTTGTAGAACGAATGTCAGATGACCAATATATCCTGTACAATATGTATGTGCATTTGTATAATTTATAACAAATATGAAAACTTTCTTGATGTTTTAGATTCTTCTTTAGCTATTTTACAAAAGTAAAGGAACTGGCCAAATTTGTTCGCGAGTTACTTAATATTAAATGTTATAAAATTAATACTTGTGGTGGAATCACATCTGCAATTCTCATTACGACAGCACTGGTGCAATGTGATATTACATAAGTGGGTGATACCTGCCAGAGAGGGTGCTTTGAATTATTCAGAGTTTCATTTTGTGATTTATGATATGCTTTATGGATCCTCAACAGGCTGAGAAACTGAAGTCTAGTCAGTATCTTCCTACAGCAGCTGTTTCCTCCTCCTTGTCATTGTTTGGTAACCAAGGTAACTAAGCATGTGAAGATGCCCTCATTGTTTTCTGTTTGGAAGAGCTTCAAGTGCTCGAAAGAAGAATGAACACAATCCGCTCTCCTTCCAGTAAACAACCCAACTTTTTCTGAAGTTGACTAAAGTTTGAATTGTAGTTTCATTTGTCATATCCCAAAAAGGAACTGTATGGAACTAATGTAACGAGTGTGCACTGATCCTATATGTGCCCTCTTGACATAATCAAGCATGCGTCAACCAGTCAACTGGCACTGTTTAAAAATCAGCTCAACCATCAATTATTATGTCTATAATTTAAACAGTTATTTGATGAGTGAAGTTTCTTTCTTTTGATGTATTTCCTAATGAAATGTTTGGTTCGGAGTGATTGTCGCCCAAATATCCAACAGGATAGAATTATGTCACAGATTTGCTACTTGCTAGTATGACAGGTGGTATTATGGAGAGGCATTCGGAGCTTTTGATTGGACAAAAATGTTTGTAGTGCAGGATGAGTCATCAATATTTTGATTAGTTTTCCGTATAAATTTAAAACTTTTAGAAGAGCACTAACATGTACATAATCTCAATGCTAATAGACCTGAACTAAAAGCCACAAACCTGCAATTTAGTCTTTCAGAGCAGAAAATTCTCTGTTGTTGTGAACTAAAAATACAGTTTAGTTCTGCTTTAGTCAAAGTTTTGTCTTTGTTCTGTCCTTTTCCCCCTTTCCTGCACTTTATTCACTGTCTTTCAAAAAGCAAATTCATGTACAGTCTTTGTACAAGCTGTCAAATGTGACTTGATCGATTTTTCATGCACATCAAAGGACAGTTGGACTGAGCTGCTAATGTACTCTATGGACACAGTGCAACATTCACAAACCCAAATGGCATCTGAAAAAAAGTTTATGGAGTACAAAGGAGTTATGGAGTTTTATAGTACAAAGTTTATCAATCAATGTAAGTTCACACACATATTCTCAAGAGAAAAATATATAAATCTACCCGTCACTTAAAAGCAGCTCTAGATTAAAGCTTATCGGATATATACATAAAAAAGGAAAAAGCTATCTGTTAGAATTATCACAAAATCATGTTACGCGAAACCTAAGTGCATTATATACAACTTAAGCAGTGTTTTCTCCTTGTTTTCACAGTTTATCAGAGAAAAGGTTTGGAGCACCTTGAGGGTGAGTAATGACAGAACTGTCATGTTTGGGTTAACTATTATGCGGTTTCCCATAATGTTATGGGAAAACCCAGTCCCTGTATGCTTTTACTGAGCATTTAATGTAATTTCCCTGGGGTGATATGACATGACATGTAAAGTTATTTAAGACACATTTATGGCATATCTGTGAAGGTCTTTTCCATGGTTGGGGGCATATTGGGGGAATGTTCAAGTGACAACACTAATTCAACTGTTAATGGTGTAATTTATTATGCTTTTGGCAAAATTATGAATTTTTACCTGTAATATAAGCTAAGGGGGAGGGGAGAGTTAGAGCACAATGTCCCTGAGTTTGATAAATCGATGGATGGATCGATGAGTAGTGCTTTTTAACAAAAGGGCACAGCAACCCTCATCTGTCTTTTATAATCACTGTGTCATCTCACAGCAAAAATGTCTATTCCATCCGTATCCAGTTCTTAGGATGCCTCAGGCTTCAGTCGTATGTCATAGTAGCAGCTCTCTGCCTCCTTGGCACCAGCAACTGGACACTTTTTGGCAAAGGGAACAAAAAATAAATTTCCTTGTTTGATTGCTTTTGACAGGAATGGTGTCCAGTTTTGTAACAAATCAAAGTTCACTGTGATGTCCATCCAAAAAGAACAACTCAATAGATTCCAGAAACTAATACACCCAGTATGAACACTAACTAAGTGATCCCAGTTTATAAATCATATATATATATATATATATATATATATACACATTACATTTACATTTAGTCATTTAACAGAAGCGACTTACAAATGAGGACAATGGATTTTTATTTTTATTAAAGAATAGAATTAGAAAAGAGAGTACTAGAGTTAGAGGGTCAAATAAAGATTATTTATATATATATATATATATATATATATATGCATTTTAGACTTATAATGTTAAAATGGTTCTTTGTTTTCTTCTTTCATACTGTACATAAGTGTTCAGATATTGTTCAGGAGAGAGTGAGTTGTCTTTCTTTAGATAGCTGAGTGGTTTAGACAGCTGCTGGGTTCCTCTTCTTCCTCTCATTATTAACATACTTTACAGAGCTCTTCGGCCCTTACTGATGCCTCATGGGGGTTCAACCGTCCTTAGAAACTTCAAGACATAAGACATCGCTCTGTGTGAGCGATGTCTTATCTTTGCTTCCCTTTCCGGTGCTTTTTCTTCACTCAAATGGCCATTAAAGGAAAAAAGTTGCATCTGACGTGGTCTATTAGCTACATCAGTCAACTTTAGCTTTACTAGCAACAACAAATTATGATGCACTTAAATTGTATTCTCCTCTCCAATGTATTGTGTGGAAACTGTCTGTACTGAATGCTTGTTCTTTGGTTTGGATGTTGTACATTCATGTAGATTTTAAAGTAAGCTGGTGGTAAATTAAGCATTGACCGCTGTAGGGTTCCTGTTAGAGAACTGATGAGTCATGCATGTGATGTTGAACTCTTAATGATTACTCATCAGACAAGTACAAAACTTGCATTACATTTACATTTGGTCATTTAGGAGAACTGTCAGACCCGGCCTTGAACCCGGGTCTCTGGTGTGGTGGCTGAGAGCTCTACCACTGAGCCACAGGGATGGTACGTTGGACCCAAATGAAA
>JAFVLL020020666.1:0-36236 GCA_021397915.2 Tor tambroides | reverse complement strand
TTTAAAGGCAATTTTCTCAGTATTTAGATTTTTTTGCACCCTCAGATTCCAGATATTAAAATAGTTATATTTCGGCCTAATATTGTCCTATCCTAACAAATTCATTTTTATTCAGCTTTCAGATGATGTATAAATCTTAATTTCAAAAAATTGACCCTTATGACTGGTTTTGTGGTCCAGGGTCACATATTTGATCAAAAACACTGTAAAATCAGTAATATTATTATTTATTTATTTAAAATGTATTTAACATTTATTATATATTTAAAATTTAATTTATTCCTGTGTTGCAAAGCTGAATTTTCAGCATCATTACTCCAGTCTTCAGCATCACATGATCCTTCAGAAATCATTCTATTATGCTGATTTGCTGCTCAAGAAACATTTCTTATTATTATCAATGTAGAAAACAGTTGTGCTATTCATATTTTTGTGGAATCTCTTAATAATTTTTTCAGGATTCTTTGATGCATAGAAAGTTCAAAAGAATAGCATTTATTTTCAATTTAAGCCTTTGGAATGACAGTACTTTAAAAATGTACTGTCACTTAATTCAATTTAATTCTAACTTTAATGCAAAAAAAAAAAGAATTTTACTGACCCCAAACTTTTGAACTGTAGTGCACATAATGTAAGAATTTCTAGAGATTATGTAAATGTCAACTCATTTCTTGCAGGACATCAAGCACAAGGTGCCGTCCATGGAGGCGTCGTACAAGACGGCCACACGTAATGCACAGCAGCTGACCAAAGACCTTACCGAGGAAGAGATCGCACAGATGCTGGCTGCCATGGCAACCATCAAGGATGAGCTCAGCAAGGTGCCTGCCCTGTATTTTCCCTCATGAACTGCCACATTAGACTGTAATCACACCATCTCACATTATGACCTCAATGTCTCGTTTAGATAAGAGAAAGAGCCTTGCCCCTTCTGAGGGACTCCCAGGCCATGCTGCCTCCATTAGAGGAAATGGAGAAACATATCACTGGGTTCTACCAGTCGCTGGAGAAGGCGAGCCGCATCACTTCCTCCAGGGACTCAGAGGCTCCAGGAGACTTCAAGCAGAAGTGTCAGGTGACTAAAGGATTATGGGTTGCACAAGCTTTTAGTGTTATGATTCTGTTTGCACCACCTTAAAGACCTATTCCCATTTAAAAAATGAATCAGAATGGCCCTATCATTCACTAATGAAAAGAAACCAGGGTTATTATAGTTAACTAAAACCATAAAACACAATAAATGTAAAATTTAAATAAATTTTAACTGAAATAAAGTACTTCAAAAATTTAATTTATTTTATTTTAACTAGTCAGCAAGGCAACATTTCCTATTTTTTTGTTCAACTAGATGTACTAAAATAACTAAAACTCAAATAAAAAATAATGAAACGTATATAGACAAATGTAAAAAAAAACCAAAAACTAATGAAAATGACAAAAACAAAAAAAGATTACAAAATTTATATTATTAAATTAAACAAGAAAGTATAGAAATAAAAGCTAATTCAAAATATTAATAAGAACTATAATAACACTGGTTAAAACTGTTTTGTGTAATTAAAAATAAAATATTTAGCCCAACTCTTACATGTGAATATTGTAGTTTCGGCTTAGCAACATTGACTGTCAAGTCAAACGATTTATTCAGATAATGATTATGAAAAAATAATGAAAAATATGTTCATTTAATAGTTTTGGTCTCAAAAATTGTGAATTGTTCAAAATTGTTTTTTGCAACCAACTTGGTGTTTAGGCTTTTTAAGATTCTGACAGCACTTAATATTTTAAAATTCCCTCTCTTTTTTATTTTCTCTGTTTCTACAATTATTAGGAGCTGGTGACCTATCAACAGAGCTGTAAAAAGTGTCTGTCAGTGATTGATAAAAACCATCAGATCATTCTGAAGTCATTGGACACCAGCAAGAACCTGAAACACCTGGACACTTCACTGCTAGAGAGGAGAATCACTGAGCTTCAGGCCTCTTCACAGGTGGGACCTTACATGCAAGAAGGAGACTGAGAAATGTTTGATGTTAAAATCTATGACTGTAGATGGCTAACTATGGTATCTTGTTAAATCAGAGCACAGTATGAGATCTCTTCTGAAACTTTAGAGCAGACAGAATGATAATCTGAGAATCAGGAGAATTAGGCAGAAGTCATCCATTTGATCTCACTGTGGTCTTGGAGAAACAATTGTGATATATAATAAATCCCATTTGTGATTTTTCTTTTCTAAATGTTCATTGTTAGACTGTATGTTTTATCTCAAAAAGGGCATGGTAAAAGAAACCACAGAATGGAAGAGGCATGTGGAGGCGAACAGCAGCCTGATGAAGAGATTTGAGGAGTCTCGTGTGGAGCTGGAGAAGGTTCTGAAAATAGCTCGCAGCTCCATGACTGAGAGAGGAAACCCAGAGGACCTTCTGAAAAAGCACACTGTGAGAAATGAAACCCAACCGTCTATTCTAGTGCTCGGCAAATAGGCCGAAAGCAGAGTTTGAACTTTATTCGGTCTCCGAGAGGAAATGTGTTCAGAGAAATTTCAAAGCTGACATGATTTCATGACATTTCTATTGAATGTCCTGCAGGAGTTCTTTGGGCAGCTGGATCAGAGAGTTCTCAATGCCTTTCTGAAAGCCTGTGATGAACTCACAGATATACTACCAGAGCAAGAACAGCAAAATCTGCAGGAAACAGTCAGGAAACTGCACAAACAGTGGAAGGTCAGAGAATGCTTACAGTATTACAGTCTCACCTCACAATACCATCCTTTCTATAGCATTTCAAAAGGCTGCTAATATTTCTAGAAAAAAAACTGTAGATTTTCAGTTGTTACAGAACAGCAAGTTACATAAACACTAATATACACTATATATATATATATATATGTAAACACAACAATTATTGACATTAGCATCTAATTCAAACATTAAGGAACAGAAAGTAAGTAAAGAAACAAACAAAGATAAAATAAAAGATGTAGATACACTTCAAGGAATGCACTATATTCCATACTTTATCTGCAGGATTCATGCATTAACATGCATTAAAGTTATTTTCATTTAAGTAAATACAGTTTGTTTCCCATTTCTGTTTAAAAATGTCCAATTTCAGCTCCAGTTCAGCAGTTCTCTGTGTATAAAAATATATATTCTATATTATAATTGGGCTGTTAATATGTGCTTTTAACACTTGAAGGGGTTAACAAGTGGTCATTTTTAAAACTGAATTAATGTAAAACCTGCCTGGTTTGCACAAAGTTGTAAAGTGGTAACTTGGGCCATTTTTAAGTAATTTCATTCAGTAATTGAATTAAAAAAAAACACTACCAGTTGCACTGAACTGTGCCCACAATATGAAAATGCATCTTTTCTGCAGGATGTCCAAACAGAGATTCCCTCTCACCTGCTGCATCTGAAGGTGGAGCTGGAGAAGAGTCGTCTGATGGCATCAGTGCAGGACTGTCAGGCTGAACTGGCTCGTGAGAACCGGAGTCTGCCCAGCATGGGCAGCGAGAGGTTAATCAAAGAGCACAGGGTGAGAGCCACCAGCATTACACTCTCTATAGTATGAGCACTCTTTCTGTCCTCTGAAATAGTGAAAGCTTATGTCGGATATCTTTATGTAGATGTTTTTTAAGGAAAAGGGTCCACAGGCTCTTTGTGAGAAGCGGTTACAGCATATGGAGGAACTGTGCTCGAAGCTTTCGGAGAGCAAACAAGCCCAGCAAACATTAGAAAACGCCAGGAAGGCGTTTGCAGAGGTCAAAGAGGACATTGACGGCACACATCAGAAACTGATGCAGCACCCGGACAAGTGGAAAGAGTTTAATACCAGGTGAAACTTTAGTCCTTTGCATATTGAATTTTAATTGGTTGGAAAATTAATATTCAGTAATATTATTGACTTAACTGCGTTATCGGATAACAACAAAATTTGAGCTGAATTAAGCTGGATTATGACACTAATTTAGCAACAACCACAGTTATTGAACTGAATTGAATCAACATTATACATCTGAATAATCACAGTATTGTCTTCTGTAGAGTTGTTTATAGCTCAGTTAAGCTCATTTCATAATTGCGTGAACTTTGCACAATTATTGAACTGAAGTTAATCAACATAGAACTAACTTGAGATGAATTATGACACTATTATCTTCTGTAGAGCTGGTTTATTGTTGAATTCTGTTAGCTTCATACTGTAACTATTGAACTTTGTAACATCCCCGCTGTTATTGAACTAAACTGAATCAACATTGAACTAAACCGAGCTGAAAAATGACACTATTGTCATTTTAGAGCTGCTCTACAGCTGAAATTGTCTTTGCTTCATAATTTTTTTGCAGGTTCTCTGAACTCTCTGCCTGGGTTACGTCGAAGGAAAGTCAACTCAGACTTCTGCGAAACAGAGCTGGAGACCCCAGCAAGTTTGGACAGGTCAAATCCACGATTGAGGTGAGAAACAAAGATGAAGTGGGAAGAAAATGAATGTGACAGCTGTGTGAAATTTTGACTGATCAGTCATTCATGATTTGCAGAGTCTGAGAAATGACGCTGAACTGCAGGAGGGGAACGTGAGCTGGTTGAAGACGCGTTTGGCTGCTCTGATAGAGGTTTGCACAGAGAGTGACGCTCAGAGACAGGGAGCTGCTCTCAGAAAACTCTCCAATGACTTCAAGGGTCTCCTCACCTCTCTTTCTGAGGTAAGGCATTTATGGTTCATTTATGAACCATAAATCAAAATCGCCTGCAATATGGGTAAATATCAATGTAAATCATTTTATATAACCTGGAAGTGAAGATGTTGAAAGAAAATTAAAAAATATAAATTATATATATATATACACACACACGCACACACATACATTGTATATAATATATTTTATATAATAGTAATATTAAGATAGATAGATAGATAGATAGATAGAGAGAGAGATTAAGGTGGAGGGCAATAACTGGGAATCTGGTGTCTCGGTGAAGCGCGCATGTGAGGGAAGGCGGTGTTCAGGAGGGGGAGGGTCAAGAAGGCGGAGTCCGGTGGCTGCCAGCCCCTTCCTGGTCGGGGCGCGAAGACGGCGGCTTCCTTCATGGCGGCATACATCTGTGTCTTTCGGTACCTCATGCGGGGATAGGTGGCCCGGCATCCTAGCCCGTCAGCCACTAACGGGTGCGGTTCTCGTCGGACTGCGGGTCCGGCATCTCGCGGCTTTCTCGCGGCGGCGCGGGATTCCCTCTACGCTCCCTTCCTGGACCCACGAGGACACCAGTGTGCATGCACGGGGCAGAGACCGGTCTCTCGAGGAGAGGCGCTCTCGGCATTTAACGGCGGCGGTGATGAGGACTTACTCAACTCAGGTGTGCCTCATCACACGCCGCCAGACCGAACTAATTTCCGCGCCTCTCCTCTCTCACCCGCCCACTCCCGTCGGGAGCCTGGTGAAGGGCGGCGGGCAGGGACGGGGTGGTGAAATCGAGGGGGAGGCAGCCTCGTCATCCCCCCAGCGTGCTGTCCCCGTCGTACGGTCGCCGCCCACGCAGGAGTGCTACCTTCCTCAACCAGGCTCAAACGGTCGGTGTGGGCGGGGCAGGGATTCCTCTCCGGGCAACGCCCCCTCTACGCCTGGCGCGAACAGGACAAGAAAAACCGGATATTGATCGAAGCAGCCTCTACCAGCCACAGGAGTAAATGACCATTAACAGAAAGTCACTTACCCCTAGTGGCTGAGGCAGTCCGTCGTTTCTCCGTCCCGGTGCAGATTTCCGCCATTTTGCGAGCGGGGGATAGCGATATGGGTGTTGCCCACTGTACTGTCTAGGCTCCGCCTTGCCCGCATTCTCCACCACTGTGGCGGGAGGAGCAAACGGCCAGACTTCACAGTGGTGAGCCTCGGAGAGCTTTATTCAACAGAATTTAAAATAAAGTGTCAGGAAAATAAAAGTGTCCAAATAAACGGGAATCTGGTGTCCTCGTCGTGACGGATGTGAGGAGGCGGTGTTCAGGAAGGAAGGGTCAGGAAGGGCAGTCAGTGGCACGCTCCCCTCTGGTCCGGGAGGCGCGAAGGCGGCGGCTTCTGCTCGCGGCTTCATCCTCGGCTGGCCGCGGCACATCTGGGGGACTCCACGGCCCGGCATCCTGGCCCGGCCCGGCCGTGTCACGGGTCAAGCGTCATCCCGGGCCCTGGAGTCCGGCGGCTCGCATCTCTGGCGGCGGGAATCCTCGCTGCCACCTTCCTGGACCCACGAGGACACCAGCGTGCATGCACGGGGAAAGGGACCGGTGCCTCGAGGAGCGCTCTCGGCATTGCGGCGGCGGTGATGAGGACCCGCCAACTCAGGTGTCCATCATGCCGCACGCCAGACCGAACTAATTTCCGCGCCTCTCCTCTCTCACCCGCCCACTCCCGTCGGGAGCCTGGTGAAGGGCGGCGAATAAGGGACGGGGTGGTGATAATCCGAAAGGGGGGAGGCAGCCACTCGTCACAATATATATACACACACACACACGCACACACATACATTGTATATAATATATTTTATATAATAGTAATATTAAGATAGATAGATAGATAGATAGATAGAGAGAGAGATTTATAGTGTTTATAGTGTATTCATACCATAATTATGTATTAATGTACGAATAAACATTTAACTAAATTAAGCTGAATTATGCCGCTATATTGTCTTTTTCGAGCTTTACACCTGAAGTTGTATTTGTTTCATAATTGCAGCATTTTGCAACATTAATCCTCTATTTTAATATTTTATATATTAAAATATCATACATAAAAATATAATCATATACCTGATCAAAATCATCTGTCACAACATTTTGATGAGATCTTGTGGTTTTGTAACACATTTGCTCTATCACCCACTCATAATGCTTTTTAATTTACTTTTTCTGACTATTTTCCACCTTCTTAGAATTAAAGTGGTGGTTTTTGCTACTGTGCCTTGACTTGAAAGTCTTTCCTGTGTTGTGATGCTTTTAAATATTAATAATAGATTGTATGTGTGTGTTGTGATAGTCAGAGAAGGTCGTGCTGGCGGTGAGCGACTGTGTGCAGTTCAGAGAGGAGGTGAAAACTACACTGGAGGAGTTGACCCAGGGTCAGCAGGAGCTGCATTCAGAGATCAGCAAGATTCTGGATTCTGAGTCTGTCAGAGAAGCCCAACAACTGCTGCTGCTTAATCAGGTGCCACTCTCAATGAATGAATCACAACCCTGATATATGAAGCTGGAAGTCATATTTATATCTAATATTCATGTGCTTTCCTAATGTGCAGCAACAACTCAAGCGTCTCCGGCTCAAGCGGAAGGAAATGCAAGAGCAGATAAACCGTGGAAAGCATCTGCAGGTAGAGGAGGGTCTGGAGGAGAGTTTACAAGAAGATCTGCAGAAACTAGAAACCACCTTGAGCAAAATGGATCAAAGCACAGAGTCACAGGAAAAGAACCTGGAGGTGAGGTCAAGTCAAATGAAATAAAATAAATATAAAAATATAATTATGTATTTTAGATGTTATTTATATGTTACAGAACCTGGAGGTGAGGATGTTTGTCAAATTAAATTAAATCAAATGTAATAGATTAAATTTATATATTGCGTTTTGAATTTAGTTTGATATAGATTTTTATTTATATATATATATATAATTTTTTTTTTTTTTGATTGAGTAGATGAAATATTTTCTGACTTTGAAACAGTGGTATGAATATCCATCTCTGTTGTCAGGTGACTTTAGCTGCTTGGCAGGAGTTTGACGGTCAGCAGTTAGCAGTGCGGGAGTTTGTGGGTAAAGTGCGATCGGTCACGGAGAGAGAGATGAACTTCAGCAGTCCAGACAGTCTCAGCACAGAGCTGGAGCAGACCAAGGTGAGAATAACACTTGATCTCCAAGGGCTCAGTGTAATGAATCACCTTTAATTAAACATGAGCATCTTTATTTTGAAAACAGAAGAGCTGTGAGAGCTTTTACAACCAAAATCCTCATTAGAAAATCTTCTCTGGCCATACACTCTGACTGAATGAGCTATTGTAAAATAGCCAATATGCATTCATCTGTAAACAGCCTACAGGCTAATGAACTAAAGGCTTTTGTTTTGAAATTGCTTGTAATCATTTGGTTTATTCTCCCTCACAAAAACAAAACAATGCCACAGACATTGTCACTTCATCTGTTGCTATTGTTCCTGTAGGAACTCCTGAAACAGTGTGAAATGGAGGCCAGACAGGTGAACACTCTTCTCAAGAGGGCCGCAGAGATCCAATTGGGCCCCAAAAATCAGTCTCTCCTCCAGGATCAAGCACGTGCTCTGAGTGAACAAGTGGACAAAGTTGAGACTGGCCTCAAGCGAGAGTAATACCCTACTTTATTTGATAGATTTTACACTAAGATTATTAAGACAAATGCATTAAGCGTAATCTGTGAATTCATTATGAATCCATTAGTCCGTTTTTTTGATTACTGTATCATTTTTCAGTGTGAAGACTTTGGAGGGGATGAAAGATCAGTGGGATTCTTTTGGAAGTGAGTTTGAAGCTTTTTCCACATGGATAACGGAGAGAGAAAGAGAAATGGATTCCTTAAAAAGCTCCAGCGCACCTTTGAACCAGCAAATCTGTACCGTAAAGGTGTGAAAATAAATATCTAAATGAATAAAAAAACAATGGGTTTTTTTTTCATGCTTGAAATGACTGCTTGGCTTCTGTATTTATTTAAAAACTATAATACTTATATTTCTTTATAAAAAGAAGTTATATAACTAATGAATTATATTGAAAATGTTCTATATATTTAAAATTTTATATATATATATCTGTGTGTGTGTGTGTGTGTGTGTGAGTGTGTAATTTTGTTAATATAAATTGTTATACATTGATTTTTTTGTTAATATCTTTATAATATCTTTATAATTTGTAAATTTAGGATTACATATTTCTTTTCATTTAATATCACTAACCATTTAATCATTGCTTATCATTTAATATCACTCATTTTTTATTTTTTATTTTATTTAATGTGTTAAATTATGCATTTATTTTAAATAGCTGTGGTCCTCCATTTAAAATCGGAAAAGTTTATAATTTTTTATTTTTTATCATATTAACTATTGTAATAAAAGTTATATTTTCTATATAAAGTGACACTGACATTGTTTTTATCTCTTATATTCTGGTGGGCAGACAATCAGAGAGGGTCTGCAGGAGAGGTCACAGGTCCTGTCCAGTCTGGAGGAGAAATCTCAAGCGCTGGTTCAGTTTGTGTCGTCTGGCGAATCTGCACGAATCAAAGCCCGTCTGACACAGATTGGCAGATACTGGGAGGAGCTTAAGGAGAGTGTGGAACACCTGAATGGACAGTTGGAAGAAAGCTCCTCCCATCAGACGAAGTTCAATGCCAACCTTCAACAGGTACATTTTAACAAGCTGTTTACAGCAACCTTACTGAAGTCTTATGTTGTCTAATGACATTGCATTCTTTTAAAAGGTACAATCAGAGGTTGAAGATACCCAGAAGAAACTGGACAGCCCTGTCACCTCCTGCGTGTCTTCATCCGAGACCTATAAAGCTCTACAGAGTCACATGGTATGATAACTGCATGAACATTTCTTATATATTTGCTCCAATTCAGCCTGAACAAGTGATTTGTTTGGTTTGCAGGATATGTTCCAGTCACTGGAAAAGATGAAGGCCACCCTGCTGCCCTTGTCTGCTGGCGCCCGCAGGCTCAGCGAGAGGGAGAAGGCCGAGAGAGCCGTGGCGGCCCTGCAGCAAAGTTACGAGCAGTGTTTAAAACAGGCCAAGGAAAAACAGAACCAAATGGAGAGCCTTCTGTCACATTGGCAAAAGTATGTTCGTTGTCTCTGTTGGGATCTAATCTCAAATTATTAAAAAGCTGAAGAATAGATATTATTTTATAAGAGACGTTTATTTAAATATCTTGATTATTTTGTCTATTTCAGGTATGAAAAGGATTGGTCTGCCCTGCAGTCATGCCTGGAGAGATGTGAATCCATATCCAGCTCTGACACTCAGTTCCTTCCGGTTGACAAACTAAAGCTGGATGGAGAACTGCTGGAACTGAAAGTAATAAATTAGAGTCTTAAATAAAGCATGAAACCGCATTCACAAAGCATTTTACTTCAGTAATGTGGCATATTTCTATGTGAAACTGAATATTTAGCAAGAAATAATTGATTTTGTACACTGGAATTTAACTGAATTGTGAGAAGTAGACTTAATAATGGTAAATATTATTTTTCAGCACATCTTTTCAAAAGCAAAGCTACACAATATTGCCAAAAGTATTGGGTCGCCCCCTTCTAATGAACAAGTTTGACTACTTTAGTAATTTCTATGAGTACAAATCTTAATGTTAAAGCATATAATGATATTCTAGGAAATTGTGTGCTTCTAATATTATAGCAACAGTTTGGACAGGACCCTTTTCTATTCTAACATGACAATGCCTCTGTGTATAAGACAAGGTTCAGAAAGAAAATGATTGATTCAGTCAGTGTGGAAGAACTTGACTGGTCTGCATAAAACCAAGTCCTAATCCCAGTTGAACACCTCTGGTGTGACTGTAAATGCAGACCTTGAGCCAAAAACTCACCAATGACTTGTACATACACTATATAGACAAAAGTATTGGGACACCCCCTTCTTTAGAACAGAAAAATGCACTTCCAAATCTGTGGCAACAACGATGGGAACATAATTCATGTATTTAAAAACTGTATTTCCATCTCTGTTGCAACAGTTTTGGAAGTGTCTAAAATGAGTGTACCCATATGTACAAGTCATTGGTGTTTGGTGATGAGTTTTTGGCTCAAGGTCTGCATTTACAGTCACACCAGAGGTGTTCAACTGGGATTAGCACTTGGTTTTATGCAGACCAGTCAAGTTCTTCCACACTGACTGAATCAATCATTTTCTTTTTGAACCTTGCCTTATACACAGAGGCATTGTAATGTTAGAATAGAAAAGGGTCCTGTCCAAACTGTTGCTGTAATATTAGAAGCACACAATTCCCTAGAATATCATTATATGCTTTAACATTAAGATTTGTACTCATAGAAATTACTAAAGTAGTCAAACCTGTTCATTAGAAGGGGGCAACCCAATACTTTTGGCAATATAGTCTATTTCAAACCTATTTTGTTAAAAGAGAAAGAAAATACACTTTTTTTCTTTAGAAAATGGCGCACATTTAAGAAGATCAGGGACATTTAATAAAAAGTTAAATATTTCAACATCATGTTGTTTCTTAAACTTCTTTTACAGCACCTACAGAGTGAACTTCAGTCTCTGGAGTCAGTCTATAACAGGCTGGTGGCCCAAACACCAACTCTTTACACCACTGCTTCAGATGAACGTGTGAAAACACTCAAAGAAGACCATGAACAGCTTGAGAAAAGATGGAAGTGTCAGACCACAGCTATACCTCAAAGGTCAGTCATATAAAGCATAAGCAGCATCTGTTTTAAGAGGCCATCTACACCAAAGTTTCTTGATTCATAAATAGTTATGATAAATAACTATTTTCCAACCTTTCTCTGACCCTTAGAACAGGCGTTTTTTTTGCTATTGTACTTTTGACACTCTTATAAATAAATGGCCTCTGTTATGATTAGCCAACCTCCATGTGCTGACATACTGTAAATCACACTGTTGTTCATCAGGAAGGGTCAGTATGTTAACGTGTTTATGTTTGTTTCTATTTTTGTGGCTTAGATTTCATAAATGGTCTGGGTGGAGTGAGGGATAAACTTTGCACTAAAAAATTGAGTATGTCTAACATAGTACTGTACATTAACCTCTTCATCACAGAATCCAAGTGCTTCAGGAGCACCTTTCTCAGGTGGAAGAGTTTGATCAAGCCCTGCAAAAGTTCTTCAAATGGGGAGAGTCTTTCCTCTCATCTTTACACTCATTTTCTCGTGTTGATATCACTGATCTTCAACCTTCTACCAGTGATATCAAGGTACGTTCCATTATGAGAGCCTCCATTCAGTATGTGATATGTAATTGGTACGTTGAAACTAAAAAGTGATAAGTTAGAGAAATGTTTTTGGATTCTTCTATGTTTGTCACATTTCTTGAGAGAAAATTATCATTTATGCGTAATAGCTACTGAAAATTCTGCTTTGCTATCACAGGAATAAATTACATTTTAAAATATATTCAAATAGAAAACAGCTATTTTAAATTGTATTTTTCGCAATATCACTGCTTTCACTGTACTTTTTAATCAAATAATTGCAGCCTTGATGAGCATAATAGATTTCTTTCAAAAACGCAAAAAACTTTTGAAAGGTAGTGTTTATGTAAATATTGTGAATGTCAGTCAAATGTTTTAATCCAGTTGTTTGGATGTTTTAAAAATTATTGCATTTATGAATATTTGATGTGAAAATTCAAAGATATTAAATTATTCTGCCAGAGAAAAGCATTGATTATACGAAACACCAAAAAGTTTGTTGGCTTTTAAAAACAATTATTCTACTGTCCATCAAGCATATTTTACTAGACTATGAGAAACTTGTTTTATTCTGTTGATACATTTAAAAAGGTTTTTAACTAAGGAAATCCAAATTTAGTCTTAAACTAAACTTAAACATATTTAGTTATACTTTTGAATAGCTAAACCTGGCTCTCACCATGGAGTTAAAAAGAAAAGAAAAAAAGGGTAACACTTTAGTATAGGGAGTAATTCTCACTATTAACTAGTTGCTTATTAGCATGCATATTATTAACATATTGGCTGTTTATTAGTACTTGTAAAGCACATATTCTGCATGACCATATTCTCAATCCCTAATCCTACTCGATACCTAAACTTAGCAACTACCTTACTAACCATTAATAAGCAGCAAATTAGGAGTTTATTGAGGCAAAAGTCGTAGTTAATAGCGAGAATTGGACCTTAAAATAAAGAGTGACCAAAAAAAGTAATATATTGCTTAATGTGTTAAATTAAGAATATCTGTTATTAATCACCAGGTGTATTGTTTTATAATTTTTCCCACCAGGAGAGGAGAGATGATCTGCTGAAGCAAAGTGTTCTAAGACAGAGTCTTCAGCAGCAAACTAAGACCTTGTGTGACGTTTGTGATCCGGCTGAGGTTCAGCAGCTTCAGGGAAGGTGGGAGAACTCCTTGCAGCCATATATGGAGGCCCATCAGCTGGTTGAACTACGAGGTGAGAGTCTGGAGAAGCTAGAGGCCTTCCTACATACCCATAGTGTGGCGGCCGGCGTCCTTCAGGGCCTCAGACAGACCGTGGAGAGCGCTGGGAGTTGGGATAAAAGCCGGGTGGACGAGCTGCAGAAAGACCTCGAAGCTATCGTTCCTGATATCAGTCGGCTTGAAACGCTCGCTGTGAATCTGGACGGCAGTCTCTGTAAGGCTCATCTCCACCCGATGAATGGAAAGGAGACTCGATCCTCGTGCCGATCCTTGGCCGACTCCTTGAGTGTTGAGCTTGATGCCGTGAGAAACCTCCTGGGCTCCAAACAAAGCGAAGCTGAGGCTCTCGGTGCTCTTTGGAGCTCGTTCAGACAGCGTAAAGAGCAGCTGCTCAAAACAGTGGAGGATATTGAGGAGAAGGCAGATAAACAGGGCCTGAAAGAGCCCAATGTGCTTACTCTACAGCAGAGGTATGTATTACTCTTTTCAACAGGGTTGTTTCTACGTATCTGTTGGCTGTTCATTGAATTTGTGATGTGTGTAGGCTTCGGTTCTTCAATCAACTGGAAGATGAGCTGCAGTCCCACCAGCATGAGGAGCAGTGGCTCAGGGACAAAGGTCAACAGCTGGCCCAGAGAGACGCTGAGCTGGGTGGTGAAGTACTAAGGGAAATTAACCTCCTTCAGACCACCTGGGAAGACACCAAGAAGCTGATTACTGAGAGGTGGGGAACCAGGAACAGGCTCTTGTGTGTTTTATTGGCATTTTATTGGGATTTTTCCCACTTTGTATTGAGATGATTAAAAATATAGAGAGTTTGATGTTTAAGAAAATGTTCTTGCATACTGTATATTTGTAGTAGTGGTTGATCAGTATGGGTTTGTTAATGGAAAATTATTAAAATTTCACATTTGATCCCCCAATTTTGGACAATTTAATTTAATTTAATTTAATTTAATTTTTTAGTCATATTTTATTTTTATTTAACATAAATAAAACTTCCACATTGCCATATTTTATTTTTATATTTATTTAATTGTTTGTTTCAATTTGAAATCATTTATAAATGATTAAATAAAATAATAAATACCTCGATTTAACTAAATTCAATTTAAATAAACTAAACCACATTTTGACTTTGTGGCTCATGATTGATCCTTTTTGTCATATTAAATTAAATTTAATTTTGTCAAGTTAAAACATTTATTTATTTTTTAGGCTTATTTATTCAATCATGCATATTCTGGACCTTGACAGTGAACAAGCAATTGCATTTAATGTTTAATGAATTAGAAGTCATTAATGTCTACATGGTGACTTTGTGGCACTTGAATGGTCTGATTTCATCAATCATGGTTTGCAACTTGGTCTAGAAGTTTGAGCATCACTACCTGAGGATATCATAGTTTATTTTCCATATTTTAGTTACGCATAAGTGCAGATTTTCAGTGTCTAACTGACATTGCTGCATGTTTTTGCCCCAGGCAAGAGCAGAGCAGCGCTTTGGTAGAGCTCATGAAAGACTACCAGAGCTTGAAGTCTTCAATAAACACAATATTAGAGAGTGCTGATGCTATAGCCGACATTAAAGCTCTCCTAAAAGACCAAGAGGACACACGGAGATCACTGTTGAAGGTAAAACCTGACAGTCTGCAGGCAGAATGTTAAAAAGACTTACTAACTTTTACTATTCAAGATAAACTTTGATGCTGGTCTTTATTGATCTTTCTTTCTGTAGCATGAAGCTGTTAAAGCAGAGATGTCCAGTAACCAGGGTGTACTAGAGCGATTCTCAAGTAAAGGAAAGAAGCTTTCAAGTGAATTAAACAAGATTCCCGATTGCGACACCCAGATTGTGAAGACAGAAATAGATGCCACAGTGGACCAGTGGCTAGATGTGAGTTTGTCCAAAGGCCAATTATTGATTCTTCAATAAAAAAAATCTCATATAACAGAGCCATTATTCTTCATATCCACACAGGTTTCAGAAAAAATCGAGGACAATCTCGAAAGTCTCAAGAGGAGCTCTGCTCTGTGGGTGGAAATCTACGATATCAGTGGAGAAATTGAAAGCTGGTCCAATAGCTCGGTTATGGATCTTACAGATGGACTCAATAACTTCAACGATAGCCAGAAAACTGCAAACAAACTCTCTGAAGTCAAGGCATGTGTTATTAAACACATTCATTAAAACCAGAGCAACAGTTGTGTAATATTTGTATTCATTTTTCTGTGCAGGCGGATGTTGGCATGAAAGAAAAGAAGATTGATGCTTTACAGGAGAAAGTTTCAGAGCTGAAACAACTCTGCGGTGGCCAAGATGTCCCTGCTAAACTGCAGGTAAGGCTGATCTCCGTTTGTTCTCCAGATCATTGGTTTGATAATTGGTTTCATCACCTGTTCGCCATCTTCCAGGTCATGGAGACAGACCTCAGAAGGAAAATTAGTAACATTGAAGAGTTATGTGATCAAGCCAAGAGCAACCTCCAAGATTTCTGCTCTCAGAAGAAGCAGCTGGAAGATTTTCTCACCCAGATGTCCGAGTGGTTGAAGAACGTTGAGAGATCTTTGGTGGATTCACCATGTGGAACAGCTCCTGAAGAAATCTGCAGAGTGAAGGTACAAAAAGTGTGAAACATATTTACATTTATGCATTCAGCGGTCGTTTTTATCCAAAGCGACTTACAATAGAAGAGCATAAGCAGTTCATCATAGAGCCAGCAATATTTGCCGTATACAGTGCCATGTTTATTAGAAAGCTGAAAAATGAAAATTGGAAGTTGTGATGGTCTCAGCAGTTTGGGTGAATGTTGGCAGCTCATTCCACCAGAGAGGAACAGAGAGGGTGAAGGTTTTGGAAAATAACTTCATGGCTCATTGTAAAGAAACAAATGAATTGAGGCATATCACAATTAGTCAATTATAACAGAGGACATTTACTGCACATGTAGAAGTTTTAAAAGCTGTAAGAATCAAAGAGAGGATGGAAAATGGTCAGATGACACTAAATTATGACTGTTTTGATACAAGAAACCTTGACCAACATTAAAAATGGACTTCAAGGGGGGAAAAATGAAAGATTTTCTGTGCATGAAAATGGTCAGATAACACTACATTCTGACTGTTTTGAGACAAGAAACCTTGACTAACATTATAAATGGACTTCTAGGGAAAAAAATAACAGATTTTTTATGCATACAATTCGTAGGGAATCCAAAAGGAGCTTCAGAACCAGCAGACTAGCATTGACTCGGCCCGGGAAAGCCTGAACACGCTTTGCAGAAAATACCCATCTGAGGAACTTGCTGGTCTAGGTTCCTCTCTGACTGATCTCATCAAGAAATATGAAACGGTCAATCAGCTCTGTGTTAAAAAGCTTGGGTCCATGCAGCATGGCCTCCAGCAGCACTTCAATGGTGAGAATCACTGTATTGCTAATTAAAAATAATCTTTCCTATTGACTCAAGAACAGACGTTATGGAAAGATTGTTTACTTACTGTTTGCTTTGTCTTCATGTCTTCTTAGATCTTGTGAAGGAGTTTCATACATGGCTCTCTGGACAAAAAGACATTGTGAGAGAATGTGCCGATCATTCTGGTGACATGAGTGTGGTGGAACGCAAACTGCAAAAATTGAAGGTATTTCATCTTTTATGACACCTCATCCAAACTGAATGCTATGTAAAACAGCAAAATTGCAGCCAAAAAAATCATAATTAAGTGGATTATGGGCATACCTAAAAACTATGGAAGCCCGTTTCCGCCACTAAATAAAAAAATAAAAAAGGGTAATCACGACTTTTTATCTCACAATTCTGACTTTTTTCTCAGAATTGCGTGATACGGACTCGCAATTCTGACTTTTTTTCTCAGAATTGCATGATATAAACTCGCAATTGCGAGTTATAAAGTCATAATTGTGAGATATAAACTCGCATTTCTGAGAAATAAAGTCAGAATTGCGTGATATAAACTCGCAATTGCGAGACATAAACTCGCAATTCTGAGAAATAAAGTCAGAACTGTGAGATATAAACTCACAATTCTGACTTTTTTTCTTAGAATTACGAGTTTATATCTCGCAGTTCTGACTTTATAACGCACAATTGCGAGTTATTAAGTCAGTTAATTCTGAGAACATATCAGTCGTTTTTTCCCCTTCAAAACTGGACTTTATAACTCGCAATTGCGAGTTTATATCTCACAATTCTGAGAAAAAAAGTCAGAATTGCGAGATACAAACTCGCAATTGCGAGAAAAAAGTCAGAATTGCGAGATACAAACTCGCAATTGCGAGAAAAAAAGTCAGAATTGCGAGATATAAACTCGCAATTGCGAGAAAAAAGTCAGAATTGCGAGATGTAAACTCTCAATTGCGAGAAAAAGTCAGAATTGTGAGTTTATATCTCACAATTCTGTGAAAAAAAGTCAGAATTGTGAGATAAAAAGTTTTGTGAGTAAAACCTTTTTTATTTTTTTTATTCAGTGGCGGAAACGGGATTCCATAAAAAACAGATACCAAGCAACAGTTAAAATGTCTTAAACCAATGCTTGATGTTTATGAATGTTAGAAAAAATGGAAGCTAATTGGAAGTAACAGTAATAGTGTCAAGTATTATTACAATTTAAAATAACAGTTTTCTATTTGAATATATTTTAAAATATAATTTATTTCTGTGATGCAAAGCTGAATTTTCAGCATCATTACTCCAGTCTTCAGTGTCTCATGATCCTTCAGAAATCATTTTAATATGCTGATTTGCAGCTCAAGAAACATTTCTTAATATTATCAATGTTGAAAACAGTTGTGCAGCTTTATATTTTTGTGGAAACAATGATACATTTATTCAGGGTTGTTTAATGAGTATATAGCTCAAAAGAACAGCATTTTTTGCAATAGAGCATTTTAAATGTCTTTATTTGTCACTTTAGATCAATTTAATGCATCCTTACAGAATAAAAGTAATCATTTCTTTTAAAAAGTGAACTTTTGAATGGTAGTGTACTGTATGTCATCTCCTTCAGTGAAATTCTTTGCTGGTTTTTGGCATGTTTTATCTGTAGTGCAAACAATGTCTGACGTCTTACGCATGTGTAACATTTGAAACTCTTTGTAATACAGGGAGCTCTGGAGCGGGTGGATGATGGAGACAGCCGTCTAACTCTGGTATGTACTGAGGGCGAGAAGCTTCTTCTGCACCTCCCCAAAGCCAGCGCTGGCCAAGTCCAGCAGAACCTCTCCTCCATCCAGCAGGACTGGGACAGTTATGTGGAACAGTGTAAACAGAACCAGCAGAACCTGGAAGAGAGCGCCAGTCTGCTCAGCGGGTGAGAACTGAACAGCGGCGTCACTCTGCTGCTTGCTGGGTTAAATATTAGAGCGGCAGATTGTTTGAAATAACATCCTGGGGATAAACGGCTTTGCTGTGGAAGAGAGGACCTCCACTCGGCTCTCAAGTTGGCAGGGGGTTATTTGTCACTAGACACTGCGAATTGAAATCTGTGCTGTGTCTTTCTAGCTTTGAGAGCCGTCTGCAGAGGTTGACCCGCTGGCTGGAGCGCATGGATGTGAGGATGAGCACCGAACTGCCTGAGGGGAGACACGGCGATCAGGAGCGAGTGACGCTGGAGCGCGTGGAACAATTCCAACATGAAGTGCTTAAAGAGAGGTTAGAATATGATTTTAAACTGATAATATTGTTTGTTCCCTCAATAGGTAAGTAAACAGCCTACTGTTTTTTTTGCACCAGCGAAACATTGCATTTTTTAACTTTTATACTTATTTGGAAAAAAAATATCCTAAAATATCCTAAATATTCTCCTCCCCCACAAAATAACAAATAATAAATAAATTTGATTTAATTCATTACAAATATTGATATGTTTTATAAATAATAAATCATTTATTTTTAATTAATTAATTTAATTATTAACATGTATGAATGCATGTATTATTTATTTTTTTAAATGTGTGCATTTTGCATATAACACACTTAAATAAGAAAATCCGTATTCAAAATATTTGTATTTTATTATGAAATAAGTTATTATTAAAATACATAAAATATTCAATTTACTAATACATTTAGTCATTTTGGAAATTCTGTTTATAGATAGTTATAAACAATGATTCTTTATTAATGCATGTATATTGCATTATTTTTATAAATAATTTAAAATAAATAAATAATGTGTTATTAATTAATGTGTTTTACATAACATTTTTTGAATTCCTTATGCAAAGTATGTGTTTTTATTTTATTTCATTTTTTATTATGGTGTGTTTAATTGTAATAGTGCTAGCAAGGAAGCATTTTGTTAAAATTCATTATACTACAAATATTATTATATTACTAATATTACTATTTTATTACTAAGTTTGTTTGTTTGTTTATTATTTATTTATTCATTTATTGCATTGTAAAATTATTATTTTCATGACACTTAAACATTATTTTTGTGAAATGTGACCTGGACATATTTACATATGTACAAATCTACTATTGACAATTTTATAGCATTCACTCACAGTATTTTGTATAATGTTTTCATATAATATGCAAGTAATTATAATAATTTAAAATACATACATAAAATACAAATAATTTTCCAATCTCTTGTCCTGCAGGGACTCGTTTGAGAGTCTGTGTCAGGAAGCTCAGTCTCTGAGTGAGGGGGGTCACGGCAGTGGGGCGGAGCTGCGGGCGTCTGCGCAGCTGCAGCTGCAGCATCAGGCGCTTCTCAAGGCGGCGAGGGAGAGACTGCGCATATGTCAGCTCAGCCAGCAGGAGCAGCAGAACTTCGAGGAGACGCTGCAGAGCACCTGGGGATGGCTCAGTGGCGTACAGGAGCGCCTCAATTCACTCAGCAGCACCAGCGGGAATAAAGAGACCCTGGAGAAGAGACTGGGGCTGGTTCAGGTCAGAAAACGCAGTCATGCCACCCAAATGAACATTCAGATTTTTTTTAATAGGATTTTTAATTGTAATAGTACTTGCTAAGCAAATGTTTTTGTTGAAATTTCTCATACTTGAAATATTATTACTCTCTCTGAATCATTATAATATAATATAATATAATATAATATAATACAATTTTATATATAATACCAAGCCTTTTTTATTTTATTTTATTTTTATTTTACCAGTCTTGTCAATTAAAATGGCATAAGTTTTATTAAATTGAACTCAAACATTTTTCTGTCATCATTATCATATCATATATTTAAAATATTATATATTATTATATTATTGATATAAATATAACAGTCAGACTATTATTTTATTTTATTTATTTATTTATTTAATTTAATTTAATTTAATTTAATTTAATTTTATTTTATTTTATTTTATTTTGAGTCTGATCAATTATGGCATAGGCCATATATTTTATTAAAGAGGAACTCTTTGTCATCATTGTTATATTATATATTAATGATATTATATATTAATGTTATTGATACAAATATAATAGCAGGCCATTTTTTATTTAATTTTGAGATTACTAGTCTTTTTAATTAATAATGCACACATTTTTTGATTATGAAGATTATTATAAAATTATATGCGAGTACTGATATTTTGATGATATTGTTTTAGGACATCTTGTTGATGAAGGGTGAAGGGGAGGTGAAGCTCAACATGACCGTAGGGAAGGGAGAACAGGTGCTGAAGAACTGCAGTAGGGATAAACAGGAAATGATCCGCTCTCAGCTCAAGAGTCTGAAGGATTCCTGGGCCAATATCCTCATGACCGCTATGAGCTGCCACAGGTGAGTTCCTGTCTCCTCTTACGAAGCCTCATGGTAACTTGGCAGAATACTATAATAATCATTTGTGTGTGTGATGCAGTCGTCTGGAGTGGACCGTGGCTCAGTGGGGCAGTTTTCTGGAGAGTAAAGCTCAGCTGCAGCAGTGGATGGAGATGGTGGAGCAGGAGGCAGGAGTGGCTCTGCCGCAGCAGCCCGGGCTGAAAGAGAAAGCCTCACTGCTGGAGCGCCTGCGGGCCATTCAGGCCGATGTGGAGGTCCATTCATCAGCACTGACACGTCTGAATGAGAAAGCCACAGAGCTGTATGAGAAGACAGGAGACCAGGCATTCGCAGAGGGACCGAAATCTGACTTTAACACCCAGTTTACCAACATCACAGCTGTCATTAAGGTAAAATATTTCATTTTATTTTAAATATAGAAGCCAAATCACTTCCTGTAAGTCACTCTAAATAATACAATCTGCTGAATGCCTTAAAAACAACGTGAAACAGATGTGACGTCCATAAGGATTTTATTTTGAAATTACTATTCTTACATATAAACTTGAATCAAACTTTTTGTTGATTAATCATTATTATAATATCATTTAATATTATAATATATATTATTATATTATTGATATAAATTTAACACCAAGTCTTTATTCTATTCTATTCTATTCTATTCTATTCTATTCTGTTTTAAACACCCAGTTTACCAACCTCATTTCTATCATTAAGGTAAAAATATGTCATCTAAATTTAAATATACAATCCAAGCCACTTCCTGTAAGTCACTCTAGATAATAGTATCTGTTGAATGCCTTAAAAGCAACATGAAACAGATCTGATGCCTTGATTTCTTGGTTACATCAGCAAAAAAGTTCATTATTAAGTTTTAATTAAATATTCTGAAACAAATTTTCTTATTAATAATAATAATAATAATAATAATAATGTGCATCAATGAATCATTAACAATAGGAGCAGAAACATTTTTTTTAAATTAAATAAGGTCAATTTTCTGAGTTTCAGTATTACTGATATTTTGTGTAATGTCCTCTTCTGCAGAATAAGGTACAACAGATGGAGGAGATCGTCAAAGAGCATGAGCAGTACATGGAGTCAGTGCGTGACCTGAACGACTGGCTCACATCAGCTAAAGAAGAGCTTCAGCGCTGGTCAGACATGTCTGGAGACGCTGCTTCCGTTCAGAGGAAACTCTCTAAAGTCAGGGTACGTTTATCTCTCTTAAACTATACTGTGCTCTGATATCTTGTTGTGCACACAATAAGACCAAAAACATTTATTAAGGAAGTTAATTTTGATTTCATGTTGACTTAAAGCTTTGTTTTTGAATCTTAGGGGCTGTTAGACTCCAGGAAGCAAGGGCATGAGCGGCTGACCCGAGTGCAGAGGTGCGGTGCCGCCACACGCGACCACACGTCCACAGTGGGCTGTGAGGTTCTGGAGAGAGAGGAGGCCGGGCTGCTCTCGGCCTGGGAACAGTGGGAGCGAGGAGCTAAACACGTGTGCTCTGGTTTGGAGGGCGTTCTGGCTCAGATGGCCAACTCAGAGCAGGAGTTCAACAGCCTAGCTGCGCAGCTGGAGCAGGACCTGCAGGAGTTCAGCAGTAAGCTGCAGGAGTGGCGCATCAAACTGCAGCAGGTGGAAGAAATGACCTCCGGTGAAGAGGCTGTGCAGGGATGGCAGATAGCGAAGGTAAAGCCTACAGAGCAAAATTAGAAAATAATTTAAAAAAAATAGTAATACTAAAACATTTCTGCTACTGTACTTAATGTTTCTATGACTCAGGATGCCCTGGAAGCACTGCTAAACATCGAGCCCATGTCTGACAATTTGAAGTGTCTGCTGAATGACTTGTGCCGGTTCTCCAGAGATCTGGGCGCTCAGTCTGAGAGAGTGTCCGCCCTCATTAAAGAATACAACAGGTAAGAGAGCTCAAGACCAACTCTTTCAAGTTTTACTGTAGGTTTTAGTTTTAGCAGAACATCTGAATACACAGAGAAACTTTTGTTATTATTGTTAACTAGAACGAAAAGAATTTTCATTAATTGAAATAAATCTGAAAAAAAATATAATATAAACATTAGATCCAAAACTTTAAATTAAAAAACTTAAAACAATTAAAACTAAAATAAAAAAACAATAATGAAAAATGAAAATACATGAATTTTCTAATGAAAATTAGAAATGTTACCTTAATTGAAATATTTTTTATTTTGGCTATAATTTAAATTTTTAGAAAAAAGTTTAAAACTGAAATAAAAAGAAATTAAAAATAAATATAAATTATAAAAAGGTAATAAAAATGAAAAAAGGACAAAAATGACAAAATGACTAAAACTTAAGTAGATTAAAATTAAAATGAAAACTGAAAATATGAAAAAAAAAGTTAATTAAAAATTAAGAATTAAAATAGCAATAGTATATAAACATACAAAAATAGTACTGAGACAGACTGGCTGAGAATTGCCTAATTAGATGGATGGAGAGACTGACATTTAAACCACCAATAACAGTTTTGTTTTTCACATAACATTTCAGCAAATCTGAAATCAATGAAAATCGACCATAATAATAGACCAGCATACAACAAAACAGCAGCTCATTCAAAGGATGGAGCAGATGCCACAAATGGTTCAACACAAACAGCACTGAAAATTAATGGAAAGTTTGTGTAGATTTTACAGTCATCTGCAGTATTGATCATTTTACAAACCCTACTATGTATAAAAAGCAGAATATACTAGTGTCAGAGTACACTGACATAAAGAGCTTAACTGTTTTATCCCATTTTCTTGCCTCAAACAAAAACTTAAATGTAGTTTAAATATTTAGTGCATTGAACTTTGCAAACTGTGGCAAAACCAGCTACTTGTTTTTCTCAGAAAAGTGCTCATTTTTGCAACCCTTATGATTGGAAAACTGGAAAAAAAAAGTTTTCAGACTTGCTTTTGTGTACAGTATGCATTAGAAAGACTGAGACTATGGGCCAGATTTACTGAACGGGGCAAATTAGCGTTAGAATGCAATTCCATAAAAGCGCCGATGGGAGGGGAAAATTCTGCATGTGATTAACTGACAATGCGCGCTTTAAAGAATACAGATGTAGCCAGATCATTTCCATAATGACCAGCGCAATCTACCAAGAGCAGCGCAAATTAGCACCTGCTTTAATGCTTAAAGCTAGGTTTTATGCTTTTTTGGAGTGTTAAATAATGCCGCAAATACTAGTAATTTGACAAGAGCAAACGTTAGTAAATCACTTTAATACTCTGCTCCCATAAATTTTGCTTCTGAAAGGGTACTCCTACAAATTCATATTCAAAAGTGTCTGTGTCCATGCCTTTTCAGCACTAATTCTTCACTGTGCATCTTTAGTAAATCCTGACAGTACGATTTTAACACCAAAAGATGGTTTGCATTGGCACAAACTGTTAGTAAATCTGGCCCTATCTGGTATCAGTGTTCAGATCGCTTTGTTTGCATCAGTAGTTTGTAACATCTCTCCTCCTCCCCATAGCCTCAGTCTCCAGGCGTCTCGGGAGTGTCAAGGAAAGGAGAAGCTCCTGGAGCAGCGCTTCCGTGCCACTCTTCGAGATTTCCAGCAGTGGCTGGTCAATGCGAAAATCAATACGGCCAAATGTTTTGATGTGCCTCAGAACCTGGCTGAAGCGTCGTCTAGCCTGCAGAAGATCCAGGTAACATCTTATTGATTTACTGTTATTTTCCACTCAATTCAGTTACATTTCTGAGGGTAATTTCTTCTTATTTGCAGGAGTTTCTGAGTGACCGTGAGCAAGGCCACGGCAGACTGAACGCAGTGGCGACCAGCGGAGAGCTACTGATGAGTATCGCTGCCAAAGACAGAGTGGAGTCAGTCAGAGCCAAAATCAACACGGCCAGAGAAGACTGGAAAACACTCATGACGAACCTGCATCAGAGAGAAACCGCCTTACAGGTGTTTGATCATAAATTCACACATCTGTTGAATCTGAAACTCTTTTGATTTGGGCCTGTAATTCAATAACAACTACAGTACCTGCAATGTTCTAAAAGTCTAGTTACATTTATTATTCAGGTTATTTGATATTTCTTGAAAGGTTAGAACATTACTTGCGATCTCGAGGTGTACTTAAGTAAATAATTTATATCATAGACCTCAATAGAGCAAAAAACATCTGTTCTAGCTGATCAGTCATTCTCTGTTTAAATGTACCGTCATTGATTATTTTCTTGCAGAATCTTCAGGCTCAGATGCGGGACTTTGAAACGAGTGTGGAGCCGCTCCAGGACTGGCTGAATGAAACCGAGGAGGCCGTTCAGGAGAGCAGCAGTCGGCTGCATGATCTCTCAGCCAAGAAACAGGAGCTGCACAGGTTACAGGTGCAGTACAGCGTAATCAAAACCAGCTCTATTCACAGCCATTAGCAGAAGAGCATCATTCTAGCTGATCGGAGTAGTTACGCTTTATGGCATTGTTTTTGATTTCATATGACTTTGTGGATAAATGTAGATATGTTTTAAGTATTTAAATCAATGAATTTGAGATGGTTTATTTATTTTAGTATTTTTATTTTATGTAAATGTATTTTTAAATTGTATTTATTTATTCATAAAGTAGGTTTATTTTTTGTACATTATTTTTAATTTTAATACATTAAGGTGAACATGAAGTAGCATTCACAACTCATTTAACTTTCATAATGTGACAAATTGCTCAGTGAACTTGGAAATTCAATGAGAAAAATGTTTACTAATATTTGTAAAAATATATAGGGCAAGGATTTTATGCATCACAATTTTTGGGTTATGAAAAGTAGGCTATTTTAAAAGCTTAAAGTTAAATAGCTATTTGGCTGTTGGTTAACATTATGAATAGCCTGTGTGGCTTTGGTTACATCATATGGAAAGCATAAGTTATTTTATTCTGATGAATGATTATGAAGACAATTATAAAACATTTTGCCAGTTTCATTTTAGTAATATTATTTATGTATTATTCTGGCATTTATTAATATTTTAAATAATTTAATATTTTCATTTTTTCATTTTTAATGAAACATTTTCTAGTTTTAGTAATTGTTGTGTATTTTTTTATATTATTGTAAGTTTTAATAATAATAATAATATTTAGCACTTCACATTTATTTCATTTAGTTGCCAAAGCAATGTTTCAAAATTTAGTTTTTCAAATAATATTATTCATTTAATTTTATTTCAGCTAATGCAAGCAATTTTATTGTTTATTATTATTATTATTATTATTCATTGTGTTTCTTGTTGACTTTAATGTCAAAATGTATGCTGAAAATGATCACTTCATGTGATCGAATGTATAAGACAGCTGCATTCATGTCATGCTTTAAACTGCATCTCTGTCATACTCATATTAACACCACTTGTCCCCAGTCTTACCTTCTATCCTGTTCATGTGCTGCCATGTTGCTTTATTAATCATCTGCTAACACAGGAGTGTGTGCGATGCTGCTCTGTGCTAACGTGCCTGTGCTTTCACAGTCTCTGCTAGAGGAATTAGCCTCTAAGGAGTCTCAGCTGCACAGGTTGAGGGAGAAGGCCCAGCAGCTGTGGGACGGACACACGGCCGGAAAGGGCTTTGTGCACCGTGTCTCGCAGCTCTCAGCTCAGTACCTAGCTTTAAGCAACCTGACTAAGGTAACGTCCTGCCTGTCTGCCTGCTGGCTACCTGTCTCTAGTGCTGCAGGGGTCGACAAACTGTATGTGTACATACTGTAGGGCTGTGTCTGTAACCTTTAAATTAGCGCTTATATATTTATTTCATTATTTGTTTATTCATTTGTATTTTTGAAGCTTTTATTTCTTTATTTTTATTCATTATTTCATTTATTTAATCATTTTTGTTTTAGAAATAAATACTTTTTGTAATGTCCTGTCACCAAATGGTGTCTAATGGAACAGTAAACTCATTTAGGAATTGAAATTATTTATTTTAGTATATTTAGTTAGTTTGTTTGTTATTTTGTTTGGTTGTTTGTTTAATTTTAAAGCATTTTTATTTGTTTACATTTTTAATGTTTAATTTTTATTTATTTAATTTCATTTTTTATTTGTTTATTTTTTTATTGATATTGATGCAAAATGCAAATATGAATTTATTCTATATCATTAGACATGACATTGTGACATCTGAAACAATTCTCCTTAAGATGTATTTTCATATAAACACAGTCATTGTCTAGCTGGTCAAGGAAGCATATACTGCAGTTTTCTTTGCTTTCAGACACAGCCCATGTGTTTCAATTTAGGATGGAGAACTTTTAATCTGGAAACTTCATATGGAGTAATGAAACTTGTTTTTTTGATGTTACATTTACAATGTATTTAAGTTTCATTTCTCATTTTTTTTCCCCAAGTATGCATTTGTTGCACAGAAATGACGTATTTAGAGCAGTGTAAGATGGAAATTTTTACGGCCCATCTGCTAATAAACCAAGAAGAAAAATCGTATGGATTAGACATCCAGATTTGTTAAATATACAATACAACATGACTTGAAAAGCTCCCAGCTGCTATCCTTTTAACACATTTACTGTTTCTATTAAGATGCTTCCCTTACCGAATGATTAATTACTAAACTGTAAGTTATGATTATGTACTGAAACCGCAGTTACCCTCTCGAGTCACTTTATCTCAGGGATCTGATTATGTTGTGCTTGTCCAATAGGAAAAAGCCTCTAGGATCGACCGCATCGTGTCTGAGCACCAGCTGTTCTCGCAGGGCCTGAAAGAGCTGCAGAACTGGGTGGCTGATACCAGTCACATGCTGCAAACCTACTGCACTCCCACCGCAGACAAGAACGTGCTGGACAGCAGGATGATCAAACTCGAGGTGAAGAACACAACTGAGAATATATGTCACCACAAATAACCTGATTTATTTCCAGAGTGATAACTGGATGCCACATGACTCGAACATAAAATGTAGTGAGATCATGCAACATCAGTGTAGCATAATACACTACTGAAATGTTTACTGTTGAACATTGCAAACTGCTTGCATACTGCTTCACATACAATCTGAAATTTTCGGCTAAAGAATATGACTTTGCATTTGATTTTTAATACAGTGATCATGTACAGTGATCAATGCATCCATGTTTTCCAGGCTTTGCTGACGGCACGTCAAGAGAAGGAGATACAGCTGAAAATGCTGCTGACGAGAGGAGAGTCGGTCCAGAGAAACACCTCCGCTGAGGGTGTATCGCTGGTCCGTCAACAAATCGAGGACCTCAAGGACTCCTGGGATGGACTGCTGTCAGCATCTATTCAGTGCAAAAGGTCAGTATGGTCTTACTCTTATTAATATCAGTGCAAAGACCTATTGTGAAACACATCTGGCCTGGAGCAGACCATAATTAAATATCTATTTTGATGGAAGTCTCTATACTTAAGGTGAACAATAAGACCAAAATCTATATTATGGTCATTTCATATTGTGATAACAGTATACGTATATATCACAAAATAGTTAAAAGAAAAAAGGTTTATTTATTAAATGTCTAAATATATTTTCATAAAAGTTGTTTTCTGCTCTCCATATAAACTATTTTTATTTAAAACAGAAATATTATATATTACATCTATATTTATTAGATTTATTAATATAATCGGTACTATTTATATGAAAATATATATGAATATTTTTGTCTAATACAGTGAATAAGTAGTTTACTAATTAAAGGAACTTCACCTCATAATCATTTTCTCTTGGGACCGAGCATATGCAAACCAAAAGATCAGATTTATATTCATTATTCAAATGATAAATGATAAATCTAAAATAATAATTGCAAAAACAGCTTTTCATTAATTCTTGAGTTAAAAATAAAAGACTCAGCCCTACAGTTTATTGCCAACTCTAGAATCCCATGCAGCCGAAAAGGGTTCTTGATGAGAAGAGGGATCTTTGCTAAATTTGTTGAATTTAATCACTGTATTAAAAAGTTTTGTGTTTGGGTTTGAACAGCCAACTGGAGGGCGCTCTGTCACAGTGGACCAGTTACCAGGAGGACGTGCGTCAGTTTGTGAGCTGGATGGAGACTGTGGAAGAGACTTTAAACTCTGCAGACAAACAGTGCTCTGAGATGAGAGACAAAACTGCCAACCTGGGCAAAGCCAAAGTATGGTGCTATTGTCAAAGCTTCTCATTCTAGAGTCTCAGTCTAGTAGTGTCATACTGTACATTCTCCTCATTTCAGTTGCTCCTAGAGGACGTTTTAAGTCACAACAGCGTCCTGGATGTCATTTCCGTGAAGGGATCCAACATGGCAGAGCACTATGTCACCCAGCTAGAGATTCAGGACTTGCAAGAGCGCTACAATATTGTCAAAGATAAGTCCCAGGTATAATGCACCGCTCTCATTGGTCACCACATGGAATGTGCTGAGTTTTTGTGGTAAATGGACTGATTTTTTCTGCCATAGTGTGCAGTTGCCAAAGCAGAGGAGCTGGTGTCGGCCCATCAGGAGTACCAGCGCACCCTGCATGAGTTTAAAGACTGGCTGGAGCAACAGCAGGAGAGACTGAGCTGCTACACTCAGCTGGAGGGAGACGTCGAGACTCTAGAGGACACGCTACGCAAGCTACAGGTCAGAAGACGTCTTGAAGTAGTTATTGTGAGAAATAAGCAAATGTGACACCTTATTTGTTCATTTTATCTATCTTGACTTTTAAACATCTTGTAGGATATTTTTGTTAATGCTTTTTATATTTAGTTTTATTATTAAATTGGCCAATTGATTTAATACATCTTTAACAAATATATAATGCTTAAGATGACTAGAACATATATATTCAGATATCAGTATTCATGATAATATATGAATCAGCTTTTAGACAGTTTCTGACTGTTTGAAAGTACATTAAATAATGATTTATTATATATTTTCTAATAGGATTTACCAGTAAATATTAATAATTAGGTATGCACTGATATAGATTTTGGTTCATTTGAATAGCCAGTTATTGTTATGTTGTTATTATTATAATGTCTGATATTATAAATGATATTATTGATATGATTTTTCTCTTGCTTTCAAAAAACATGCTAATAATACATATGTAAATATATAAGCATTTATATAGAATATAATTATCAGATATCAAAACATTTTAATATATGCTAGAAAGATGCATAACTGTTTAATATTTTTTTGACCAGACATAGAAGAAGAGAGTACGGTTTATTAATTCAGATTGTTTTAATATATTAAAAATGATCTGATGAATTATTATTATTAATCGATTAATAAAATAATCAATTAAATAAAAAATGTGACTAATATTATATTTATATTTAAATAATTGTAAATAAATATTTACATTTTATTATATAATTTCAGTTAGGTTTTAAATAATTATATTTAAGTCATCAAGTTTGCTGAGGGTCCCTGGTTTAGAGTCCCTTATTTAAAGAAATCCCAATACAGGCAAATACCGATGTAACTGTCAATATACTGTGCATGCATATTCATAATGGTATTTTTTTGTAATCGTCTGCTGAATAGTTTGATTCTTTGGGGTTTTAATATAAATATGCATTAGAGAAATAACTCTAATATTTGTCTCCAGGAGCTGCAGGTACATTGCACAGAGGGTCAAGCCCTGCTCAACACACTGCTGGTGACCCGAGAGCAGGTGATTCCCTGGGGCGTCCCGCAGTTAGAGGACCGATGTCTGGAGACGGTCCAGCAGGAGTGGGGCTCGTATCAGGCCCGGCTGGGTGAGACCAGATCTCAGCTCAACAGCGCTCTGGCCAAACTCCGGCAGATAGAGCAGAAGTTCCAGCGGTTGGATAACTGGCTCAAGGGGATGGAAACTAAAGGACAGTTACGCTCCGGCCGCCGCTCTGACAGAGCAACAAAAGAGGCACAGCTACAGCTCCTGAAGGTTAGTGCAGGAACCATACACTGAAAAATTTTTTACTGACAAAATTGCTAGTAAATTTCACAAATATTTAGAAACGCAAGTAACACATCAAATTAAATGTGAAATTTTGAAGTAGAATAACTGAAATAGCATTTTCTTTTTTTTAACATACGTCTTTGTTTTATTTGCAAAGAAAGCTGTTCCTGTAGAATATATGTATGGATGGAGTCTGATATGTTGTTGTGATGTCTCTTCAGGGCTGGCATGAGGAGGTGCTGGCTTATCAGGAGGAGATAGAGGGTCTCAGTGTCCTGGCCCAACAAGTTTTAGAAGAGACGCCCATCAGCAGCAGAGTCAGCACTAGAGCTACACAACTTACGTCACGCTATCATGCCCTGCTGCTACACCTGCTGGTACACTTCAAACAAACACACACCTAAATCAGGACATACCATAAACTTCTGTTTATTATATTATATTATATTTATTATATTATATTATATTATATTTGTAAAGGATTACAATTTTATAAATAAATTACTTTTTGTATAAATAAAACATAATTTTTAGAATTCAGAAATATTTACTTATTAAGCACTCTTTTCTTTCAAAGAAATCTTGTCTCCATTAGGTTTAGTCTGTTTTAGGTGAATTTCTGGGACATTTGAAGTCAATTATGTCATTAAATTATAGGTTTAAAACACATATATCTATATAACACAAAGGTTAATGCTAAATTGTACTATTTATTTTAAATGTGTTTGTAGGACACTATTAAGCAGCTGAAGGAGGAAGTTTCCTGCATTGAAGAATCTCAGAGTGTCTTTAGCACCTTCTCTGATTGGTTGAGCACAGCACAAAAGAACTTCAGCAGTGTGACCACCACCACCATTGATGTGGTTGATCGTGTTGCCATGGAGAAGAAGATGAAAAAACTAGAGGTATGAAAAATATGTTTTGGTAATGAATTTTTTTTGGAAAAAAAATAATACTTCTATTCAGTAAGGACACATTAAATTAATCAAGGACGCATTAAAGTGACAGTAAAGACAGTTATAATGTTACAAAAGATTTCTATGTCAAATAAATGCTGTTCTGTTGGACTTTCTGTTCTTCAAAGAATCCTGGAAAAAATGTACCACAGTTTCCACAAAAATAAGCAGCACAGCTGTTTTCAACATAGATAATAATAAGAAATGTTTCCTGAGTGCCAAATCAGCTTATTAGAATGACTTCTGAAGGATCATGTGCATAAGAAACGTCTTATTTCATGTCTCAGGCTCTGCAGGGCGACATGGAGCTGGGTCACACCTTCCTGAAGACCATGCGTGAAAAGACAGATCGTGCCATGACGTTCCTGGAGGAGTCTGAGGTAGAGCAGCTCAAAGAAGAAGTTGACACCCGACTCTCCCAGCTGGAGGCATTGATCAGAGCTCTGCGGTCAGAGCTCAGTGCCACAGAGAAATCCATACAGCTCTCCAAAGACTTCCTGGACAAATACAAGACTCAAACACAATGGCTTACGGAGACAAAATCACTGCTGGCATCTCCAGTGGAGCCAAAAGCAGAACTTTACCAAAAGAAAGCTCAGCTAGCTAAATATAAGGTGAGCAAAACTAGTTATGAGGGTGACAAATACACCCATCTTCAGAGAGTCAGGTAAACCCTTTACTATTTCAAATGCTTCCTTCGTTCTCTTCTAGACAATCCAGCAGACCATCCAGTCCCACGAGTCAGCCATCAAATCTGTTATAGAGAAGGGAGATGCACTTCTTGAAACAATCCGTGACCCGTCTATCAGCGAGGACATCAGCAAGCTGAAAGCTGACTATCAAGTCTTATGCAATGATGCCAAGGTACTGTCATGCAGACCCTTTAAAAATGAATGTCTCTTCTACAATGACTCCATGCAGTATTGCTGGTCTAATATTGTTCTGTTGCAGGTTCACCTTCAGAGTCTGACAGAGAGTGTGAGAGAGCATGAAGACTATAACAGTGCACTACAAGAAGTAGAGAAATGGCTGTTACAGATGTCTAGCAGGCTGGTCACTTCTGACTCAATGCAAAGTGGCAATTTAGAGACAGCTACACAACAACTAGCCAGACACAAGGTGTGTGCACTGTTATTATAGCTATTATTGCATGCAAATATCCCATGAACAGCTTTACAGTAACTTGCATGCGATAAAACTACCAAAAATCCATGCAGCAGTCACATAAACATTTTCACAGACTGTTTGCTTTTGTAGCACCTGGCATATTGCACTGTTTGTACATCTTTATACTTTTAAATATATATGCACATATTTTTGTTTGGAATTACTGACTTTTCTTAGCTTCATTTTTGTAAATTCTATTTTTAGATCATTTGATGTGATTTGACCTGTTTCTTCTTAGGCAATAATGGAGGAGATAGCCAGTTTTGAGGAACGTTTAACCAGCCTGAAGGACAAAGGTGATCGTCTCGCAAGTAGCTGCACAGAGCAAGTCCAGGCAAAGATCAGTCAACAGATCCAGGCACACCAGCAGGGAACCAGAGACAGCTATTCAGCTATTTGCAGCACAGCTCAGCGTGTGAGCACTCCTGCTAATAAAGGATCTCATTATCAGATATATCTTATCATTTCAGTCTAATGTGTAACATTTGGCTCATCAGGTGTATCAGAGTCTGGACCGTGAGCTCCAGAAGCACGTCAGCCATCAGGACACTCTGCAGCAGTGTCAGACATGGCTGTCTACCGTTAAAGAGGAGATCCAGCTGCAGGCACAGACTCCCTATGGCCTTCAGGAGGCTCTGAAACAGGTAGATGCCGCAGAGCTGCAGAATGATATTATGCTAATACAAACCAGCTTGAAAGTTGTCCAGACAACCTAAATATATTTAGTTACATTTTGACTTCTTATCCACAGGTGAAGCATTTTAGGGCCCTACAGGAGCAGGCCAGCACATATTTGGACCTGGTTTGTTCAGTGTGTGATTTATCTGATGAGTCTGTGAGAGCCACAGCTGCCAAAATACAGGAAACCAAAATGATGGTGAGTTTGATTACGCACACTTAACTAACACTGCTATGGGATATGAAATGAATCCATTTAATGATAATGATTGATATTGCCAATTCTACAGATTGAGGAGAGGATGACCACTTCTCAAGAGCTGTCGGATAGCTGGAGGGAGATTAAAGAGCAAAAACAGGAACTCTCAACGCTTTTCCAAGATATGGAACAGCAATTGCAAAGTCTGTCCAGGAGGCCTGCCGAGTTGGAGCCCAAGATTGCTCAAAACATGCTCGATCAAGCCAAAGTAAATTTCACATATGTCAAATTGGTGTATATATATATAATTTTCAAATAATTTTTTTTAAAAATATTATATGTTCATATACATAAATGTATATGAATAAATGTATATATATACATAAATGTATACATAAATATACATATATTTTTGTTGTTACTGTTTATTTAAAGACAATATAGAATGACATTCACATACATTTAACTTCTATAATTTGATGTATTTTGGGTCAAACAAAATATTCAGTTGGAAATAATGTAGGGTTGGACTTGACTTTTTTTTTTAAATTGAATTATGAAAAGTAGGCTATGATTTTATTGACATATATTTTTTTTCACCTGCCCTGGCTTTGATTATGCCAGCAGGAGGGGGGGGAAGCAAGATGTTTCATTTGTGGAGATAGTTATTACATTTTGATGATAGATTATGAAAACACACATTTTTATTTTTAGAATAATGTGCACCGATGTTGTTCACAATAAGACCAGGGAGATTTATTTATAACACAAAAGAGTTCTTTTTCATTTCTCATGTCTCTTTTTATACACTTGGCTTATTCTCTGTGCTCATGTTGCCTGTAGGAATTTGGCCAGCAGCTTCAAAGCAGACAAAGCACTCTGACTAAGATGACAGAGCTTGTGAGTAAACTGACAGAAGGGCAGGAGTCTCCTGAGCATACAGAGATTGGACGACTGAGCCATGCATGGCTGGAGCTGTGCCATCAAGCCAACAATCTGCAGGCTCAGAGAGAGGAAGATCTGCGGAGGACTAAAGAGTATCATGACTGCATCAGTGCCATGGAAGCCCTCTTTGAACAGTTGTCCAAGGAATGGGACAACCTGGCCAGGTAAAACTGTTATTCAGGATTTAGTGTAAATGTATTTATAGGTCACTTTTAATTAGTGCTACAACAGAAGTGTAATTTGAGACTTCTGGGAGTTACATTATTCTTTTATGATCTTGTAGAACTGATGCTGAGAGTTCATCTGATCACTTGGAGGCTCTTCGGAAGCTCTCGGTTATTCTTAAAGAAAAGAAAAGCACACTTGAGGACCTCAAAGAGCAGAAGCAAAAAGTAATGTACCACTTAAATCTGGATGATAAAGAGCTGGTGAAGGAGCAGATTGGCCACTTTGAGCAGCGATGGGCCCATCTAGAGAGTCTCATTGAGAGGAAAATCCAAGACTCCATTGTAACCCTTGAAGACCTGGGCCAAGTTGAGGCTCGTTTGAGGGAAGCTCGCGAATGGGCTGAGGAACAGCAGCCTGCCTTATCCGAAGCCATGAAGATGAGTCCTCCACCTGAACTAGCTCAGAGTTTCCTTTTTGACCATCTAAGCATATGCAGTGAGCTGGAAGCCAAGCAGCTTCTGTTGGCTCAGGCTATGAGTGATGCAGATAGGGTTTTAGCACATCTGGGGCTTAACGAAAGGCAAAGACTGCAGCAGCTCATCTCAGAAACTCAAGCAGAGGTAGAATCCTTGAGTGTCAAAGTGGCTCAACGAAGGAAACACCTGAGCAAAGCCTTTACAGAGAGAACCCAGTTCCTTTTGGCTGTGAATCAAGCTATCACCTGGGTACAGCAAAATGAAAAGAAAGCACAAGCAGAGGAGTACATAGCCCTTCTTCCTGATGACCTGTCTAAGCAGGTGAGGACTTGCAGGAACATTCAGAGCAGCTTGAGAGCCTACCAGAGTGAGCTGACCTCTCTGTGGTCCCAAGGAAGGGATCTGATGAAAGATGCTGCCGAAGAAGAGAAATCAGAGATGCTCAACAAGCTCCAAGAGCTGCAGAATATCTTCGAAGTTGCCCTACAGAAGTGTAGCCAGAGGCTTCAGGAGCTGGAAAAAGTGTTGGTGACCAGGAAATACTTTAAGGCAGATCTCGAAAAGATATGCCAGTGGTTGAAGCAAGCCGATATTGTGACCTTCCCAGAGATAAATCTCATGAATGGAGATGCAGAATTAAGCTCGCAGCTTACAAAATACCAACAAATATTGGATCAAGCTATGGAATATGAGAACCTCCTGCTAACTGTGCAAAGAACAGGTCAAG